>JAJMCG010000035.1:0-78426 GCA_030572895.1 Jamesozyma jinghongensis
TTTCCATGCTCTGATATTCTTGCATTAACCATCCTGAAAGTGATAGTGTTCAACAATTTAACTCTAGCATTGTTAGGGTGATTAATACACACAAGAATATTAGATATATCATGGAAAATTTACGACTGAAACAAATGATGAGACGGTAAAATTTTTTACTTAATCAAATAGGTTTGTGCAACATCATCTCTGACTTTGATTCTATTTTCCAAATTTAAAAGTATATACTAGGAAAAAGAAGCTGAAAATCAATTACTAGAATGTAACTTATTCTATATATTTTTGCTTAAATTCTCCATGCTCTAATATTCTTACACTAACCATCCTAAAAATGTCAGATTTCAACAACCAACTTTTCTTCTATGATTCTTAGTCTTAAAAAAGACATTCTTACGTACGTTGCCAAAAAAATTAAACTTCATTAAAGTTTGATAAATTCTTCTTTTCAACAGATACTAAGTGAATTTCTGAAATATGGTTTTTACTTTTCAAAAATGCTAGTTGCATAAGAATATAATTTAAGAACAAAGAAAACCAAAACCTAAATTAAATTGTTTTAAGAGTATTCCATTTCAAAGTAGAAAATAAAAAAACTCCGATACGGGGAGTCGAACCCCGGTCTCCACGGTGAAAGCGTGATGTGATAGCCGTTACACTATATCGGATATGATTTATGATAATAACACTTTTAGACAGATACTTAACGGCATATAATTTCCTTTCCTTTTAAGTAAACTGTCATAAATATAATATATCTTTTGGCATTAAAGTGGTTTCATCATGTATTTTTTATTATTTGCGCGTTAAAGCGATGTTTTCCTTTTTTTTTTTTTGTTCTTCATACGCCTGTGCGAGACACGAAATTTACAGGAAAAGACGAGTGAATACTGAAAAATATTGTGAAATGTATGCTCTTCACTCTAAGTCTTAGAATATCACAATATTATTTACTTTAGCACTAAAGTAGGCTTAAGTGTACTACCAAACTACCATAAAAACGATGACAACCAAAAGAAGAAAGCAGGTAGCTAAGAAGAGAGTAACCTTCTCTGATGACACCACGATTACACGTCAAACCCACAAGAAGAAGGATCTAGATTATGATCGTCCTCCAATATTCGTTAGAGAGACAATGGTCACGATACCATGGCATTTACTTATCCTAATTCATTACTATATTAAGCTATCTGAAGACTATGACACTGAAGTCTTACTCTGTTTGTTAATCCCTTTCCAAATCACTTATTTGATAATGCAATTTAATAAAAGTACCATTTATGGAAACAAAAGACTGAAGACTAACATACCATTACTTCTCATTTCAATTGGTGCTGCTGCGTTATTAAGCATTCCAATTATGGTTATCACCATTCTCTTCGGTGCTCCAATGGTTGATCATTTATATTCCACATGGTTGTTATCATTGCATATCAGTTTCTTAGCATACCCAGCTCTTTATTCTGTCTTTAATTGTGACTTCAAGGTTGGATTATGGAAGAAATATTTTATTATGATTGCCGTTGGTGGTTGGTTAAGTTGCATTGTCATACCTTTAGATTGGGATAGAGACTGGCAAGCTTGGCCAATTCCTGTTGTTGTTGGTACATATTTGGGTGCATTCGTTGGCTATTCCATTGGTGCCTACGTATAGATAGCAGAATTATTTTATGATATACACTAAATCTCCATACTCTCAACAATATCCATTGTGTATCAAAATATGAACATTATACGAGCTGAAGGATTATGGATAATATATATACAAAAGAATGATATAATTATATAATACAATAAATTATTGTTCGTTCACAAATGTTGAACATGCCTATTCGAATGAATTGTAAATATCAGAAAAGTTTTCATCATTGATACCCAGTGTATCAGGAGTAGCCACTGTGAACTTCTCACGTTTGATGTAAAAATCTGTAACTATCAAAGATTCTGAAATACTCCTAATCTTAGCTTCAAATTTGGATAATGTAGCATGATCAATACTTTCAAACGCGTTAACTGTATCTTTGAAGGAGTTTTTGATGGATTCAGACAGAGCTACTGTACTTTCTGAAATACCATCGTTTGGTTTACTGTCCGTAATCATGGTGTAGGCAACCATAGTTTTCATCTTTGAAATTACATTTCTAATTTCTGGGTTAACAACTTTACAATTCTTTGCATAGTCTTGTAGCAACATTAGTAATTTTCTAATCACAAAAACGAAAGAATCAGCTGTTTCGCTTGTTAGTTTGGCCAAAGCCACATTTTCTGCATTCTTTTCACTTGAATTGAATGCAAATCTCATACGTTGGTATATACCCAATAACATATCACAGACATTGCTCAACGTAATAAATAACTTGTTGATGTATAAGAATTCATAACCAGCTAAATTCTTGTTTGCCAAGTTTGAAAACACATAAAAGATTGTATCTTGGATGGATTGTAAAAATTCCTCATAAATTCGAATAAAATTTTCAGTGCTCTTTGTGGATTCGTATTGCAACAGCAAGAAGTAGTCAAGGTATAATGTTGCATTCCTGTAGATCGCCGAATCTGAAACGTTATTAACAACAGTAGCGGGAGTGAAACATTTTCTGGATTGTTCGGCAAATTTAATCTTGAAAAGATCTCTTGTACTAATAACTTTTTTCAACGAGATCAATTGATCCTTGGATTGCAAATATTTCAATAATTCCGTTTGGAAATTCAAAAATTGGATATCTGTATTTAATAGAGAATCAATAATTGGCGCATTGTTTTGAATGGCACCGCAGATTAGAATAGGAATCTCGCCCTTGAATAAATGCCTCCACAGATAGTTTTTCATAATATAGTTCCAAAGCAGGACTGGCGCTTCATTCTTTTGTTCATGATTTAATGAAAGGTGTAGTGCTAAATGGACATCTTCATCATAATCAATAGAGTCAGTAACTCTATTGGTATTCTTCACCACCTGCAATGAGGTGATACTTTGGTAGAATTTATAAAGAGCAATAAATCTTAAGGCCTCAATAGATTGCACATAACCCTTTCTCTTATTTAATTCAGTTCTAATAGTGGTTATATTGGTTAACAGTACGGGTAACACTTTCTTTAATTGTTGAAATTTATCATATTCATCATCCTTCAATATTATTAGGACAGATGATGATAGGGATTCGTATGTGAATAATAAACAGAAGGATATCAAACCATATGTTATCAGTTGACCAATATTTGATTTAGCAGCTTCAAAAATTGGATCGCGAGCAAATGATTGTTCCACTGCATTTAACAACTCGTTTGGTTTTAAAATTGGGATAAGGAAGTTAATATCCTTTACTACTTCACAAAATTTAGTGATACTATATTGAGTAACAATACGAGATGGAAATTTGATAAATTGAGCATCTGGAGAAGATTTATTTGCCTCCAAGGCAGCGGCCACATTTATTCTTTCTTCTTGCCATTTCTCTAAATTTGCTTGGAATTTATCTTTGGTAATATTTACAAAAAGTTCCCTGAACTTGTACAAGAAATCATCTCTCATGGTTAAAAAGTTACTCGTATAAATTGAATTTGGTGTATCAATAAAATTTGGAATAGGGGAGTTTTTATTATCAAAGATCGAGAAGATTTTGCTGCTGTCCAAAAATTGCGGATCCAAGTCCTTGAACTCGTTAATATCATTGTGCAGAGTATTCATCTCATTTTGGTTCAGTTGATTCTTTACGTCGTCAGTATTATATATGGCCTTCTCCATGCTTAGATTGTTATCATCCATCATGGAGAAAATCCTCTTCTTTCCAGTGGCAGATTCACTTTCACCATTATCTGTTTTCAGATTGTTGAAGCCAAGGGAAAAATCGATATCATCAATCTTTTTTCCAGTAATATCTTGCAATTCTAACAATCTAGACTTTAAGAAATTCATTTCTTTGATGATGACCTCCTCCTGAGTATATGGTGCGTTCATTTGATCAAAGATAGCTGGACCTTGAACCCAATTCAAATTGGTCTCTATATCATTAGCAGTAGTTACTGGTTTATTTTCAAAGCTTGGAGTAGTTCTCGGAATAAACTGTGCTTCATGAGGGCTCGGGGACGCTCTACCGAGTTCCTGAGAGTTTAATAATTGCAAACGCGTATTATATTCTCTGATTTGTTCTAGGGAAGCCAATTCCGGGTTATGCTGTAAGATAGCAGTAGCATCCTTTGAGTGAGTTAATTGATTGTAATTGTTCATAAAGCCGGTGTTGAACTTTTCGCTCTTCGTAGACGTAGTTGAGGACGATGGGACATATCTGCCAGGGACATCGGGGTAAAAACAGTCACCTTTATTACCCTTCATACAATTCCCACAGATGGGTTTGACACGATCACAACCGATCTTCCTTTTACGACATTGCACACATGCAGGTGGCTTTCTCATTTTTCTGCCTCTAATATCCATTTTTGGCACTTAAGTTTATAAGTTAGTTAAGCGAATAGCTGTAGATCAAGTAGTTGAGTATATTTCTTAGGCGAAAAACCTATATGAAACTGAATTTAGATAAATTGGGTATCTCTATCTGAGTGAGTCGTAGTATCAAATTCCACGGACACGCGAAATTAATATGGCAGTTAGAAATGTGCAAACAGCTTCGTGCTTTTTTTCAGTTCGTCTTACTATACAACAGTTAAATGTGTGTTGTATAAGTCGGGGCAGAGTGCAATGGAGTTTCAATGGGATAATCTGTCTGGTTAAGTTGGTTACTTGAAGTGTGGATTAATCAACAAACATCTTGGTGACAAATTTCTCATTTAACAAAATCCAAAGATGTATTTGAGTGCGGGTAACATTACCATCGTTATTGGTGACAAGTATACCGATTGACAGATATTATAACGTGTTATATATATATATATATATATCTATAGCTCATCGTGGTGGGTATTGGATGCTTCCTGGGCATGCTCTATTGCCTCTTCTTCAAAAGTCTCCTGTAGACGGCTTGCCTGGGCGTTGTCCAATGGAACAGTTTCCAACTCACCACAGCCTGCGATGATAACGTCCTTAACTGGTTTGTCACTCCTGTTTGTTTTAACGCTGCCGATGTATTCGACGACGTCCATGCCCTCTAGGACCTCTCCAAACACAACATGCTTGCTATCCAGCCATGAAGCTTCACCTAGTGTAATGAAAAATTGGGACCCATTGGTATCCTTACCTCTATTGGCCATGGACAACAAACCAGCTCTGTCATGTTTTAGAATAAAATTCTCATCCTTGAAAGTAGGACCGTAGATAGACTTACCACCTGTACCATCTCTTCCGGTAAAATCACCCCCTTGGATCATGAATCTTGGGATGACTCTGTGGAATATGCTCTCATAGTATCCAAATGTGGAATCTTCTGAGATAGTTAATTCATAAAAGTTTTCAACAGTTTCTGGGCAAGTGATACCATATAGACCCAATATAATTCTACCGATGTTTTCGTTTCCATGTTTGATATCAAAGTAGACTTTGTGTGTAATATCTGTATCCCCAGCAGAGGACAAACTTGCAAATACAACAGTCATCAACAATAATAACCGAATTACTTTATATATATTAGCCTTATCAAACATTCTCATATATTTTATTCTGCTGTCACTGTAATGAAATATATTAAGGAAATTCTGTTGCTGTGAAATTTCATTATATAGCAATGAAAGAAATTAAGGCCAAGAGTATCACAAACTGACTATTTGAAAAGATAAATATATAAATAAATAAGCATAAAATGGATTATCTAGCATAGGTATATATACACTTTTAAACATCAATTACGCCCATTTCTCAGCATCATCTGGGAATTCATTTAAATATTCATGCAATCTCTCAGATAACATATGTGCTTCAGCCTGCATACTATCATGTGTCCTCTCCTCTCTTGGAGCGTCTGGTCTAAAGACAACGTCCTCCTTCTTTCTCTGGTTTCTACCTCCTTTACTGAAATAATAATCCCGTCTAGCATCCCAATCATCCAATTTGGCATATATCTCATCACCGAAGTTGTTCAACTTGTATCTAGGAATGATGTGTGTATGTAAATGGGGCACAGATTGGCCTGCCTCCGGACCATCCTGTATGGCAATATTCAGGGCATCTGCTTTGTACTGCCATATTATGAATCTTTGAAGCAATTGGAGTACTTTGAAATAATCATTAGATTCCTCTGGGGTCAAATCAGACATCAACACAGCTGTAGTTCGTAATGGAACTATTAGAATATGGCCTGGTACGATAGGTTTCAAGTTAACTAAAGCATATGTGTATTTGGACCTCTGCATCGAGTTAGTAACAAATGTTTAATTATGGACTATTTTGAAGGAGGGTGAAAATACATACATAGAATACTTGGTCTGTAACGACAAATTTGCTGAAATAAATTGATTTGCTCATCTCTTGTTTCACATGTACGCTCCTGTATCGGTAGCAAGTAAGGCATTGCTTACCATATATTTTTCTTAGATTTCGGAAGGCAAATAGAGTTTGGTCAATACTACAATAAAGTATAATGGTAACAATGCGAAAAACTATCTAGTATAAATGTATGTTTATGTAAGTTTGTTTATTTGTATGATTGATCAAGGTATAATCCACCATCCTGGTCATCTAACGCATTAACTAGATCCTCAACAACCTCACTCTTTAAATCCCAACCTAATCTACTAGAGACCCTAATATTCTTGAGACAAGGCAATCTGCCTTCCAAGATTGCAATGGTAAAATCATCCGGATGTATCTTACTAGCTAAACCCAGGGTACCACTGCAATCTAGATATATAGTTCGCAAGGGTCTCTGGTAATCAAATATAGGTATTAACATGTTCTCTGCAAAGGTCCATTTGGAACAATAGTCTACCATTAATTGGATGGAAATTAAATTGGTACAATATCTAAAGACAAAATCCAGGGAGTTTTCTCTTAATGCAGGCATAGGGTAATAAAAATATAAATGCAAAAGGTTATCACCTATCTGTGCTAGCATTGTGTATATTGCACTTTCATTGATCTGGGGACAGAAGGAGAATTCTAATGTCTTGATAGTTCGAGGCCATTGTGTCTCAGTTACGAACTCATTTGTTATACCACCGGATAGTTTTAAATATTTTAAATTTTGAGGCCACTCGAAATCTCTAAATCCTTCGCAATCTACAGATGATCTAGGGAACGATAAATGTGTTAAATACTTGAAATTTTTGATAGCTTGAAATAAATCCTTTAATTTGACGGTCTCCGATACTAAACCCAAATCCAAATATCGCAATTGATGACATGCCTTTAATGAAACCAAAGGAGCAAACCCAAAACTTGTCTGTGGTGCTGTAAACCTTTCCAAATTCGCGTTACAACGACGCAATAATTTTGAGACATATGAGTTTTTACCAGTTTGTAAAATTGTTGAAAGATCCAACTCTATGATATATTCACCAAATCTTTTCCTTCGATCTCCAACTAGGGTTTCTATGAATTTAGTGAAATTTTTACCGTTTAGACCAGGTTTATGATAGAGAAAGGGCAATGACATCACATACCACGCTTTACAAACAACTAAAAAATCAGGATCTATCTCTTCTGAATATGCTAAGATTAATCTTTGTATTTCCCACGGTAATTTCATGGGTTCAACTTGCTTGGGAGATACAAATAATTTCTCCATATCCTTGTCTATGCTTTGAATGTTATTATTTGACTTTACAAAAGTAGAAGATTCTGCTGTTAATTCCTCATCGATCACTTCCTCGTCACTGTAGTACATGAAATAAACTGATCCATCGTCGTCCTTTAATACTTGATATTTATCATTCTCTGTATCTTGCGATCCTCTATGTCCTTTTCCTACCTTTGACTTTTTGGATAATGCAACCCTAGTAAAACCTTCACCAGCGACATATTTACGATATGGGGCCTTGACTTGTTTAGGTCTGGATTTATTAGCCATAATATTTAATGGAGGTGAGTAATAATTACAATAGTTGATTATTACGAATTTTTATCTTAATTATAGTACAAATTTGTTGTTGAAATAATTGATAAATGATTACACTAACCATTGAACTACCTCTCTCTTAGAGAAACAGTAGATGCGATCGGTGCTATTTCTGGAACGTGCGTTCTTTGGGGGGTTATTCAATGCTAGAAAGTATATTCGAAAACCGAAGTATTTCTAGATAAATATGAGTAAAATGTATTGTCAACAGAGATCAAACAAATTATTATTAAATCTGAAGACGGAGACTTTTTGAATTAAGGATGTGTGTGCTCATCACTATTTTTTTTTAATTACGATGAGATTTTATTTGCCACTAGAAATAGTCGCGCCGAGAAAGATTTATCAAAAACAATGCAATCCTTGGAAATATTTACAAGGAGCACAAGTGAAAGTTAAATAATGACTAGTAAACATTATGATGGAACTGCATAAGAGAAATCAAAACAATCTTTCATCCATGTATGAAGTAAAATAATAGGAAAAAAGTAAGGAAGTGCATCTGCCGAGGATCGAACTCGGGACCTTTGCCGTGTGAAGGCAACGTGATAGCCGCTACACTACAGAAGCATCCTATTTGTTGATCGTTTGGTGAGATAAGGCCCAACCAACAAGAAAGGTAAATTCCAGGATTATACCAAGCTTAACCAATAATGGGGATGAGGTTTTAGTATATGGCGCAAATTATAATCTACATGTTACCGCTTTATAATTCTCAAATAAAATCTTGAACATAAAATTATGGAGGGTCATTCATAGGAGATAAATCACAAAAACAGACAGTTTATAACAAACAGGTGTTAGAGCATATTCATATTTTAAATTTTTAACATAATTAGACAGTAAAGAATATATAGTTTTGAATAATTTGATTTTGCTATTACCTGAGAAGCAATATAGAAAGCATAAGGCTTGTAATCAATTTAGTATTCCGATAACTAACTTACCTGAGTTCAATTTGGACGATTAAAACAAAAACAAAACTAAAATGTGCTAGATAATCCCAATAACAGGATATATTCAAATTGAATGTATCATCTATTTAGAATTGATGTCGTAGTCTTTTGGTTTCCAACACGTTGCTCAGTTAATTCTAACGATAAAGATGAAAAAAAATCAATCCCGTAATAGAAAAATACGACTTTCAAATGTGCAAGTGATAGAATTGCCATTGAATATATCCATATAGCTCAAAACTCAATGATAGATAACCAGAGAGTATCAATTAGTGTACACCGGACACCAGAAAAGACTGTTCCAAAAGAGCAAATTCTGTTTACCAAGAATACAATTGTATCAAGGAAGGGTCCCATCAGGAGTTATATTCCATTCAATATCTATACAAATGAAAAGTTAGGTAAAGGTGTGTTAATAGATGTTTTAAACATTATTATCATTTCCATAGCATTTCCCGCCTATATATTACAGAATTATCAACTGAGCAGTGGCCAGAATGCAGATGAATCTCATCTTTTACAAATTATCGATGCTCATAAAATACATAGATTTTTCTTGGATATTTTACCACCATTTGGTATCCAGTTTCTGTCTTACTTTTCATTAAATTCTCATGTGTTATCAAAGGTTTCATTAGGTTTAAACACGGTTACTTTGGTGAATCTTTATTTAACAATGAGAAGGACAAAAGTAAACTTTTTATTGGCTGGTGCTATCATTTGCTCCATAGCTTCAGTCCCATTATTTCAAGAACAAAGTCTAAAAGTATCAATTGAACCAATCTGGTGGGTTTTATTTTCAGCTTCTCTATACTTGTGGAGGACATTAAGGGTACAAAATGTTCTTAACACAGTTAAGAACTTAATTTACTCATTTTTGCTGTCAGTGGTACTTGGGCTTGCAATGTCAACGAAGCGTTTGGGTATTGTCACTTGGATCTGGGTTGTTTGTATCTCTATACTGCAATTATGGGATCTTATTGCAGATATCAGAATAACTACAAAGCAATTGGTTACTATCACAATGTCTAAGTTTTTCTTTATTTTCACCATTCCTTTGGTCATTATTATAATATCACACTGTCAGGAAATGACCAACTGGACGCATCCTGGTCAGCAGTCAAATTATATGAGCACATACTTTCAATCATACGTGCGGGGTCAAAGACCAATACCTGCCAATTTATATTTTGGATCAACTGTGATAATCCGCCACACTGATTCCCTTGGTGGTTATTTAACCTCCCAAGATCAGACATACAGAAGCGGATCTCAAGAACAGTTAGTATCTTTGACTGACAATGAGCAAAATGCTTGGAACCATTGGATAATTGAAGCTGTTAATCCTGGTGATGAAGCACAGCCAATATATGAATCTGTCAAAATCAGATTGAGACACAAAGCCACTGGTAAATTACTACGTGCTTCTGGTGCCAAACCACCTCTCAGTGAACAAGATTATGATCGCGAAGTTTCATGTACAGGAGATGCTGATTACATGGGCAATAACGATGAATTTTGGAGGCTCGAGACATTAAAGTTACATGAAAAGATTTCACCGTACATTACAAGAGTTCAATTTTATAATATGGGTCAAAGTTGTAATTTGTTGAGTCATGCTCTGAAACTTCCAGAATGGGCTCACGGTGAACAGGAAGTTATTTGTGTTGATCCAGCTGAAAAGAAATACAGTACATTTGAAATCGATGTTGTTTACAGTGGATTTAAACCTGATTCTGAAAACGACACTGAACCCATGGTTCTATATGGTGTTGACCGTAAGAGACTGCAGATATGGAATAAAGAATATTGGCTATTAATGTTTGATCTCCTAAAAAGACAACAAAAATACAACAATTTTGTGAAGAACTTTAAGAATATTGAAGATATGAGCATCAGTAAATGGCCATTTTATGTCACTGACAATGCCCTTGTCAATAACGCCTGGTTGAGTTCTATATTTGGGATTGTGATTTTCTTTGTGGTTATCGTTTATCAATTATTTGAGGCTAACCCATGGCCAAGTCAAGAATCTAAAGAATCTCAAATATCAGAACACTCCATTTTCTCGATCATTTTCCATGAAGTGACAAGGGAATATGTACTTGGTTGGCTGATGCATTTCTATATCTTTTCTTATAGTTCACATGAAAATTTAGCCATGTCTCTTTATATTCCAAGTTACATCTTTGGTGAATTGCTACTCGCTGTTATCTTAAATACAGTGTACCACTGGAAACCAATAACAGCCCTTGTCTGCCCAATTTATATATTGATATTATACTATATAAATAAATAAAATACATAGAATATGCAGTGTACTTTAAAAACCGTTCTTTTTATTTCTCAGTTTCCACCAGGTTGTCAATAACCTCTATTGCTGGTGCTAATTCCTGCCTGGCGTCCGCAATACCCGTTACAAACAGTTCAATCAACCCATTGACATCTTTCAACAAGGTTTCCTTCTTCTTTATAGCGTCTATTTTCTTCTGTTCTGTCTCCACGAGGGATTTCTGCAATGAATCAATCCTGTGAAGTTGCTCCTCCGCTGAAACACCTACACCGGGCAACGAATCTATCAACTTAATTACTTGTCGCGTCTTCAATATTATATCGGTGGACAGTTCATCTATTGTGTTGCTAAACTCTTCGGATGGGGCTACTGTAGCGTGCTTATCTGACATCTGTTGCTCGAAATCATCAATCGGTTCAAACCCATGGTTCTTATCTATATAGTTCAAAGTGGCACAAAACTGCTCTACCATCTGGTCCAAGCATATCTGTAACTGTGTTAGTCTGTCTGTCATTTCCTGATTTCTGTTCCTATCTACAATTCAATAGCAGATTACACTGCACCTGAAAATGTTTTACTAGTATCATTTTCATTTGAGTTAAAATTATCTGGAATTTCACCAACCGAATATGAAAATCGATGTTAATATTAAAATAAGTATATAGTATATCTAGCACAAAGATCTAGAGAACTAGCCGTGATTGAAGTCTGTGACACATCTTCACGGAGTATTTTAAATAGCAGTGCACATCAGAGTTTAATAGAATACTATTGGAAACCAGAATATGAGTGATAAAAAGGAGATGCCACCCCCACATACGCCACAGGGAATCAATACTATCCAGATCAATGCTGCAAGAGAAATGCACGCAAAGACTGTAAGGGCACGTATACCACATACAGTATCCCAGAGAGGTGCGTTTTGTGAGGTTACTGAAACTACAACTATCTCAAGGACTGCATTTGCAACTCCAAAAGGGAAGCCCAGACATGTATGTAATAGTCCCAACAATCCACCATGTGCAAACTGTGGGACTATGATTATCCCTGCACCAGTGGCAAATATGCCTTTGGAAGATTCGCCGTCCATTTCTATAAATAACTGGACAATAACTTCCAGAAAGAAACCTATATTGAATTCCACTGAGTTGGATGATTGGGAGGTTAAATTGAAAGGCTTAGCTGCTCTGCCTGAAATGATTTTTGGTAATAATTTTGTAAGAATTATGAATACTGACCATAAGTGGGGGATCGAATATAATGCACTTGATGCTCTGCGTATGGTCAAATTAAATGATACAGGTATAAGAGTCGCGTATTCAAAGGCTTGGATAGATTCCAAGAAGAAAACCCCTCAACCAGATTCGATTGATATGAAGGCTTCTTTAAAGATAGAAAAAAACTATGATTGGACATACAGCACTGATTATGATGGGACAATTATTGGTGATAATAAGGGAAAATACAACTTCAAATTGGATAACGACGCCCAATTACCAATTGATAAATTATCAAGGCCAGACCAAATTCTCTATTTTGATGATATGATTTTATTTGAGGACGAATTGGCAGATAATGGTATTTCAGTGGTAAATGTTAAAATCAGAGTTATGAATGAAAGATTGTTATTATTAAGTAGATTTTTCCTTAGAGTTGATGACGTTATGTTAAGGGTATACGATACAAGAGTATGTGTCGAATTTGATGAAAATAAAGTGATTCGAGAGGTGAAGAAATATGAAGGTGATTACAATAGCATATTATCCAAACATCACATCTCTCATTCTCATGATCCAAAGGCTGCACTAAGAGATAGTAATTGGGTTGTCGAGCACACACCTTTATTAAGTAGAACCTGTGAAGTACTTCAATTCTGATACCAATAAAAAATCAAGAATAATTGAATACATACAGTACTTCCATTTTTCTTACATACATTAGATACTTTATAACAATTTCTTCTCCTTTAATATATACTCAGCAGTGATCTTATTTTGGTCATTAGAAATTACAGAGATTTCTCTTAACTTCTTGAGAGCTAGCTTCAACAAATCCTTCTTATCATCGAATGCATCATGGGTGATAGTGGCAATGAAAGCCCACCCCTTTAAATACAATTCACTCAACTCAACAGACCTTAATGCATTGTTCAAAGCATTTTGCATGGTATCCTTACACCTGGTTTTGTTCTTTTTATCTACACGTAGTGCCTTGTAATACAATACCTCTGCCAGTTTACCGAAAGCGACATAGTTGAATGGCATAATCACAACTACTTCTTCAAAACAGTAGATGGCACGGTCAAATTGGCCACCCTTGTAATACATATTACCTAAGTACCACCAAAGTTCTGGGTCTAAAGGCAATTGTTCCACTAGACTGATCAATTGATCATTCACTTCGGCCTCCGTTAGCAAATCGGTCTCATCGGCAATCTCCATTTTCAATGAGATGATCTTCTTGAATATGGTCAAATAACTGGCTGGATCGGAGTCATATGCATACTGGGATCTAACCAAATCCTGTAAATACCTGACAGCCTCCACTTTGTTTTCATTGATTTGCATCAGAATAGCCTTCATCACATGTAACTTTGCAGAATTTTCGCCCAGGCGGTCCCTCAATTTGTTATATATGATCTGTGCATCAATATCGTTACTTAAATATATCTCCAAGTGGAAAAGCATTTCCATGAGGAACAATTGTTGGGGTTCAGTTAATGAAGGGTCACCTCTGTTCAGGTACATCTTCAATTCTCTGTGTAGGTCACAGGTTTCCTCTGGGGAAAGCCTCGTGTATACCCTCGTGGTCATAATTGTTAGGAATCTGTCTCTAGCTTGGCTCATGTTGCGTATCTCTGTCTCTGGTTCACTGATCTCCTGATTTCCAATCTTTAATTACTACATCTTCTATGTTACGAAGATTGAAATATACAATTTTAGATATCCCAAATATGCACGTGATTTATTGCGCATCGTTTTCGACGTCTGAAACTTTTGGAAAAAAACTTTTCAGTTTCTTTGCGATGCAATATCAAAAGTTTTACCACTATAGTTGAAGGCTTACATAAGTATATATCATAGACCACCCCCCCTAGAAACCTAGTAAACATGTCCATCAATATCTGCAGAGACAACCATGATCCATTCTACCGTTACAAGATGCCTCCTATTCAAGCCAAGGTCGAAGGTAGAGGTAACGGTATCAAGACAGCTATCTTAAACCTAGCTGACGTGGCCCGTGCCCTTAACAGACCACCACCTTACTTGGTGAAGTATTTTGGTTTTGAATTAGGTACACAAACTTCCATTAACGTTGAAAAGGACCGTTATTTAGTCAATGGTGTTCACGAACCAGCTAAGCTACAGGATGTCTTGGATGGTTTTATTAACAAGTTCGTCCTTTGTGGTGATTGTAAGAACCCTGAAACTGAAATTATTATCACAAAGAATCAAGATTTAGTCAGGGACTGTAAGGCTTGTGGTAAGAGAACTCCAATGGATCTAAGACACAAGTTATCATCTTTCATCTTGAAAAATCCACCTGAGTCCCTAGATAGTGGTAAGAAAAAGAAGGCTGCTACTGCTTCTGCCAATGTCCGTGGTGGTGGTATGTCTATCTCTGATATTGCTCAAGGTAAGACCTCTAATGATACCAATGAACCAGCTCCAAATGTGGACGGTGACGATAACGATGAATTGACTAGACAAATTCACGCAGCTGCCTCTAATTTGGAAAAGATCGAAGTTAAGGACGATGAGTGGGCTGTTGACATGTCTGAAGAAGCTATTAGAAAGCGTGCTGGTGCTCTCGACCCAGAACTAACTCATTTGGATGAATTCGGTGAATGGATTCTTAAGGAAGCCGGTGAGGGTAAGGAAAATTTACCAAGTGATGTTGAATTATATAAGAAGGCAGCTGACTTAGACATATTGGAAGAACCAAAGGTTGCCTGTGTTTTAGCTCAATGTCTTTTCACTGAAGATATCATTGACGAAGTCAGCGAACACGCAGCATTCTTTACCAAGTTGTTCGTTAACGCTGAATTCGAAAAGAATTTCTTAGGTGGTATTGAAAGATTCTTAGGTTTAGAACACAAGGAATTGATTCCTCAATTACCAAAGATCCTTGTCCAAATATACAATAATGATATCGTTTCCGAAGAAGAAATCATGAGATTCGGTACCAAGTCATCAAAGAAGTTTGTTCCAAAAGATGCCTCTAAGAAGGTCCGTAGAGCCGCTAAGCCATTTATCACTTGGTTACAAAACGCTGAAAGTGACGATGAAGAATCTGACGAAGAATAAGTGTTGTAAATTAAGAACGTACGTATATAAAGAAAAACTACTATGTAATTTAATTATCTAATAATAGTATTATGTGTGAAAGTTAATTGTTTATAAGCTAAACAACATTGCATCGACTTATGGTTCATTAGTTTGTTCATTTCGTGTAAATGAAAACGTAGTATATATTATTCATTAAAATTAAATTGTGTATGTAAAGTATGCTTCCAACGCAATTATACTGATGATTAGGAATTATTTAATTAATATCCAAACATCTTTAAATCGCTTGCACTTGGATCTGCTAAATCATTACTAATTGTCTGAGTCATCGCAATTCCAGGTACACCATTACTACTGGCTGACATACCCCTATTTCTTCTATTATTATCGTTAGGTGAAAAAATTAAATGCGTATTAGTACGTGAATGGCCAATTGGCTTCTTAATAGGTGTCCTAGTATCTTGTCCTTGTGGAACAACAGAGACTAAACCAACTTCTTCCATTAATTTATGGTTTTGTTGACCCAAATTGTTTTCTACTAGTATTTTTCGTATCTTTTCCACAATTCTTTGTCTATAATCTTCCTCTAACAATCTTGAGGTTAATAACTTGTACATGAAAGTTGGGCCATAATTCTTATCTGTTAAAATTGTCATTAAATTATTCTCAACGTTTTCATTGAATATACTCCCCAGGATCATATCCCTGCATACCTCATTACCTCTGGCATTTAAAATCTTCAGCACGGTAAGGCTACCCAGTTTATGACAACATAAGGTGGCAATGCAAGGAACAATTTTTTTTGTAAGAGCAAAATACTTTTCACCAAATTCACAGGTATCTAGTAACCATGTAATTAATAGAGTACCATTATTATCCGTGATTAAATAAGCAGACATTTCGACAATCATTGAGCTTAACACCAACATTTGTTCCTTTGTAATTATACCGCTCGCCTCCAAACAGGCTCTTACGGCTCTAGCACCGTAACGGTTCTGAGAAATCAACCAGAAGTTCCCTAAAATACTTTCGAAAATGAAATTGTTCCATGGTGGACCAAATTTTAGGACTTCTTGGATTACGTAATTACCAAACTGATCATTGAACAGTGGCGTGCAATACTCTTTAATACCGCTTGTCACTAAGGATAGAGATCTTGGATGTCTAGCTAACTTGATCATCTTTTGACAAACCCATGTCCCACTTTTGTGGATACCTAGGGAGGTCAAGTATGGAGAGATTTTTCTTAGAATGATATCCCTTATGATATCAGATGAGTGGTCATAAATCTTTTGCACAATAGTGTTACCTAGATAATCAAAAGATAACTCGGGTAATTCATCAAGCATAGCAATACCGATTTGTTCAATTTCAATGTCTGAAAGAGTGCTGGAATCGATTGCTTTACGAATCTCACGCAATTTTGGTGTTTGGAATTCACGAGCAGGTAATGGATCAGGCATAGGACCAAAATTGGCCATATCGACCGTCTGTTTGATATTTAATGCACGTGTAAGAATATGCTTAGTTTTGGTAGAATCATGGCTGACATTAAACGATCTGATAATGTCTTGAATGTCAGTTTGTTGCTCCTGAATTTTTGGTGGTGGTAATGGGAATGGGCATTCATCTGTTTCCATTGGTAGTGTAATCTGGGTATTGTTTGGGTAAAATGACTGTTGTGATGCATCTAATTGTGAAGGACCATCGGCTTGATCCGGTTTTGCCAATGGTTGAAGATTGACATGATGGTTCATTCTTACCTTTTGTTGATGATATGGGCTATTATTCACTGAATTCGTAACAGGTTCTATAAATACAGGTAATTGAACACTACCTTGTTGTTGAAATGTGATTGAGCCATTGTACAATTGTTGTTGTAACAAAGATTTTGGTTCGAATGAATTATTAGATCTTGATAAGTTTACAGGTTGATAGATTGGTAATAACTTAGCAAAAGAAATCTGAGTTGGGTAACCTACCACACTAACATCTTTACCTTGCAAAGATTCCAGGGCTACAATAGCACTGTCCACTGAGTCAAATTCGACAATAGCCATATTTAAATCCCTCAATGTTCTAACTGAGATAATGGTACCAAATTTAGAACATAATGATGCAATAGCAGTACTAGTTAGATTTACAGCATTAATAAAATCTGGTTGTGATTGTTGTAATGGGTATATGTTTGTCATTGCAATAGCATTTGTTGGTAACAAGTTTTGAATTTGATTAATTGGTGGTACTGAATTACTAACCGTTACCCAACTTATGGATCTTGGATCAATATCATCCATGAGTAAAGGACCTGTTGGTTTCTTTAATTGAGTTTGAGACTGTGGGTTTTGTGACTGGTTCTGTTGTGTTTGGGTATGAGTTTGGGTTTGGGTTTGTGCCTGTTGCAGTTGCGGTTGGGGTTGAGGTTGCTGATGTGGTTGTTGCAAATAATTCGTCTGTGGTAGCTGAATCATTTGTGGTAAAGGCGGAGCAAACTGCTGTTGTTGATTAAAAAAGTTTTCTGGATGAAATTGTGCAGCCATAGATTGAGATCTCTTTCTCGAATTTATAGCATCCTGTGCCCAGATGTTACCATTCTTACTCGAATTATTGGTTACTGGAGCAAGGTTAGTTCCGTTAACTTGTGAGCCCACAGTAGGGTTTATATTATTACTATTATTGTTGTTGTTACTAGTCATTATACCTTCATAGTTGGTTCGAGATCTCATTAAGGGTGGATTGCTACCAAAATAGTTGTTATTATTAGAGACGTAATCGTAGTCGAACCCTGGTGTCAATTGGCCGTTGTTCATTGTATCCATAGGATAGTACTGCCCACCAGCAGTACTTGCTACATTATTATTATTGTTATTATTATTGTTAGATGTTGTTGGCCATAATGATGCCCCAGCTGAGTTATATGGGTTTAGGGACAAAGATGTCATCTGAGATACCATTGTGTTATTTCTCGACCTTCTCGAGTTAGTACCCGTCAAAGAATCAATAGAGCCTCTTCTGTCCTTAGTGGCGCTTGGAAACTGTACGAGTACATCATTGTGAACATTTGCAAACTGTTGTGATGATTCCTGCGTTGGAATACCAGAGATTGTCGGAATAGAAACCTTTGCATTCTTCGTCCCTATACTAGATTGCAAGTCGTGACCTGATCCACTTTCAGTAATAGTCGTTGAGTTAGTTGGTACCTGGGAAACGAAGTGATTTGTATTAGAATTGGTTTTCTGAGGAAGTGGATGCTTCTTCGAGTGATGCAATTTCGCACTGATAGACGGTAGAATATTACTAAACCTGTTTGAGAAAATACCCTTGGATCTATAAGATCCCAATTTTTGCGGTGATGAACTCTGAGAATTTGATCCATTCGATAGATTTTCTTCAGAAATTGGTATGGTGGTTCCAGGCAGCACAATCTGGGGCAACGTGGCTGTGGTATCCACAGTCGAGTTAGCGGACACAGTGCTGGATGCACTCCCGTCGTAGAAACTGTTCTCACTCATAGTTTTGATTCTCTGTGTTGTCTTTTGCCTTCTCCTTTAGCCTCTAGTAACGAATTGCCACCATTTAAAAGTTACAATCCCAACGCCTTCTCGACCCCCCCTATAAGAATTGAATTTTGTCATGTTGAAAAGACCCGCGGATTGACATTTTGGGACATTCACTGCGAGCGAGATACAATGGCCAAAAAACGGAAATTGTCAGCGATGCCACGGCTTGTATGTTTTTTTTTCAGTTTAAGAGCCGTGTGAAAAAATTTTGTGAATTTCTCGAAAATATTTATTTGTCTTCCTTTTAAGTTTAAAGCAAAACGCGATATGCCCAATGCGGAAATGTAAACAAACAAACTAGCTAAACAAACTATCCTCGAGGCCAGGCTTGCCGGGAGAATTAGCAATTGTGCAGTTGGAGATCTGTAAACAGAGAGCTAGTGGCATCGCAGATTATATATCTTGAGGAGGATGTTGAAGTTATGTGGCAGAGGTTTTTAGAGGTGAATAAACCAGTAATAATGAAACAAAGTATGATTGACACAACCGTAGAGGACGTAGTAGAGTCCCTAGTGAAGGAAATTGAGAATGAGATGCATTCGATCAACGAAATATATCAGCTGCCCTTGCAGGAAATAGGTAACGAAACCATGGATATGATTGTTAAACATAATACGAAGGCTAATGTGGTTCTTCCTAAAGATATGTTTGAAGATGAGGACGAAGATGATCAACAACTGGGTAATTCAACTGAACAAGAGTTGGCAATGGGCAGTATGTCAACAAATCAGGAATCAGATGAAGAATATGAAAGCCAGGAGAACGATTTCTCCACAGAACAAATTGTGGAAAGATTTACTCTGAATAAACAAACCATAGAGAAAGAAATACAACCGGAACACACAATCAAATTTCCTAATATCTTAGGAAATATCATGCAGAGCAAAACGCATTCAAAGGAGATTATTGATGATAAATCCACATATAACAATTCAGTACCATCGCCCAAGAAAGTAATAAAGTCAGACGTTCTGGTTATTTTAAATAATAATCACAATACCGTTAAGGAATCACATTCAAGAGAAGTTAGAACCAACAGTATTAATTTAGAAATTGAAAAATTGGATATTAAATCTCTTGAGAATGATATTGTACCAGATAGCATAGAATCAAATAGGGCATCTACCGACAATAAAATTATGGAATCAGAACATAAAATAATAGGGACTGCTATTTCTTTACCTAAGGCAGCAGAGGATCTGACACAACATCGAGACAATTATATAGCATTAGATGACATGGGATTAAATGATTTACAAGGGCAGAAACATATTGATGAACCACTAGTTATAAAGCATCCAAGTATTAATGTATCTCCCGATGAAAAACATAACTTTAAAACTACAGACTCTCTAGAAAAAGATATAATTTTATCACAATTGGAAAATTCCCAAACACCTGAAACGAAACTCAAGGAAACAAAAAATATTTCAGAACAAACTAAAAATTCTTCCCTATTAGATCAACCATTAGATTTAGATTCTCTTTCGATTCAGTCAGGTGTGATACAATTAGTAACGGAAAATGTATTAGTGCAGGCTGACGATGCTGAATCAACACTGTTAAAGGTCGATGAGATGTCAATAATTTTACCAACATTAGATAATAAGGTTGATTTGCCAGTAGAAGAGAAACTGGAAAAATTTTCAACTGTCACAATCCTAAAGAATGATAAACATTCATCTGAAAAGGCCATTGAAGAAAAAAAGTTGGCTGAAGAGAATTCAGTATTCGAAGGTAAAAAACAACAAGTCTTACCAGAAACGTTACCTGAAGAAATTGCACCAGTAAAACTTTTTGAATCAAAGAAAACAACAGCTAAAGAAGCTTTACATGAAAACCATGCATTAGATAATTTTTCAAAAACCACATCAGTAGAAACCTCAGCAGTTGAAAACCATTTGTGTAAAAGCATTCCAATTGAGGAAACTCTAAATTCAGAAGCTGTGGTAGATATTAAGCCATTGGATAAAATTCTATTAAAAGAAGTACCTTTTGTAGAAAATAATATAGAGAAAGTTGCAGTTAACGATACTACAGAAAAGGAATCTCTCTCGACTGAAAATCTACAATTAATTATTCCAGTTAAAAAGAATCTACTGGATGTCCATCTTGTCGAGAATACTGAAGTACAAGAAACCCAAAATAACGAACCACTATTAAAGCCAACTCATTTCAGTAAAGTTCCTGTAAACGATGTTCTAGTAAATGAAGTTGAACCAAATGATACCCCAATGGATAAATATAAAGTAGAAGATTTTACAACTGGTATAGTTCATCCTGAAGAAAAAATCGAAAAAAATATTATTCTGAGTGCACAAATAACTCCAAGCGAAGCTTCTATGGATATTCCATCATCAGCTAGCAGCTCAAACATTAAAATTATTGGCGATATTAAAAATAGGGATACTTCTGAAAAAGATCCCCCCAAACCCATCCCAGATGACTCGGTTGATAGCATTGAGGAATCTATTATGGAAAAGTCTCTTTTAAAAGACAATAAGAAAGACCATGAATCAGATATTATTCCCGTTAATAAGCTTCCAGTTTATGCTGTGAGCGATATTATGGCTTTACACGAAACTTCAATTGAAATAACCGAAAATAATGGTGTTAATAAAGAGATCTTATTGAATAATGGTATGGAAGATAATGTCATGGATGCATCAATAAAGACGACCACAGAAAATATAATTGTTGGGGAACAATTGCCTGAGATTATTAAGAACGATGCGGCTACTGAAACGAATGAAAATCTTGGTAACGCAGATGAAGAAAAGGTAATTGACAATGATCCTATTGAGAGTTCCATACAACAACTTCCTGTTAAGGGAAGTGATGTAGAAGAAGATTTCAGTGAAACAGCACATATATATGAAAATGTTGCCAAAAGAGACCCATCAGTGGCAGTTATCAAAAATAAAACACTCTTAGAGGCCGATATTGAAAAGGAGCCAATTTTAGTAACACCTAAAAGTAAAGTTGCCGAACTTCCAGAAGAAATTCATGTATCAGATATTCCAACGAGACCAGTTAGTGAGCTAACCTCGCTTCCGGTTAAAGCACAAGACATATCAATCATAGTTGCTGAAACTCATCAACTAGCTCCTGCATCTGAAGAAACTAAAGAAAACCCTTCGCACAACGTAAAAGAATACACTCTAGCTGATTATAATTTAAGTATCGATGATTTATCATCTCTGAATATGGACGAATTTAATACTTCCAATGAATCATCTACTGAATATTCAAACGGAAACGTATTATCGGTGTCACTCGAGGAAACGGCACATGTAGAAAAAGAATCTAACCTTTTAACAAAAATCGAGTCAACTAAAGATATCGAATCTGAAGGTACTGTTCCAAGGATTGAAAGTGATGTTTTTTCAATTAGTTCTGGTGAAGATAATGAATTAGCTAATGCTGCAACTTCGATTAATGAAGATCCAAATCCTGTCATTGGTCTTGGTTTTAGTCCTGTTAACCCCAAAGAAAATGGCACAGATAAACTAATACCTAATTCGGATATAACTATTCAGGCACCAACATTTGACGATCCATATGAGTTAGAATATCCATCAAAGCTCCCACCCCTACCGTATTCAGAACCAATAACTATGTCATTATTAGAACCAACTCAAAGGAATGTTTCCGTTTATATACCATCGGATGTGCCTTCCACATATTTAAACGTATGGCACAGTCAAGAAAATAAACCTTCTCCTGCTATATCTGTAGATTCCAAATTTAGTTCAGAGACAGTAGTGAATACACCACCTCAACAATCAACTTCTGCTTTCAAGTTTAGACCTCGTGTTGTTAGTCGTAGTAAATATCACAAGATTGAATCACTCAACAAACATCAGAGCATGCCATCCCACAGCTCTACCCTTTATGGCGATAATATTGATGATATCTTCAATACATCAAAGGATCTAGGGGCTCATTTTACAGTTCAACCACCAGAGGAAAGTTTTCACTTTGATACATCTGATGAATTACCTGCAGTGTTAGAAGAAGAACTTGGGTTGGCATTTGGTGATTTCTTGAATGATATCGATGAAGTTAGTTTGCCACATGAGGGTATTTCCGAAGTCATCTCCTTAAACTCTAGTGTCTTTGAAGACGAATCAGAAAAAGTGCAGGAAAGAGAAGAGGAGCAAGCGTATGAGAATTCGAATTTGTTTGATAGTTTCTTAGATGGGAGAGATATCAACCCAATTAATCCACAGCATCTTTCGACTGAACTGCACATAGGAAATCCATTTAAGGTAGTTGAATCTCCAAAGAAACAGCCAATAAAGCTGAAGGAAATCAAGAAAATTGAAGATGGAGAAATTGACGATGATGATTTATCTATTATAGAAATAAAGGAAGTAGTAAAAACAGTATCAATTAAACCTCAAAATACCCCATCAAAGAATGACGTTGGGAAAAGTCAATCATTGGAGAATAAGATTGACGTAATTTACATTGATCCACCAATGCATAAACGTGATGATTTACAGGATGATGGTGTTTTATATTTATCATACTTGGGGATTAAAAATTTGTCATTAAATGGGGTTAGACAACACAGGGCTAAATTTTCGATGGAGTTCAAGTTGGGTAATGAGGTTGTAACTACGCCGTTTGCATCAATGTCTAAAAATGGAGAGATTTTGATTGAGAAAGATGTGAGATTCATTATCAATGACGGGTTTAAAAAACAAAAGAAATTGGAAGTTTCCGTTAAATGTTCTTATGAAGCGCTTCCGAATGAGATGGTTGAAGTTGTTGAGAAGGTTCCAATTGGTAAGAAATTCCCGTTTGGTAAAACCAGATATGAACTCAAATCTAAATTTGTTCCGATCAGTAATAGACGTGATGAATGGGATCATTTATTTGGAACAAGTGGTCTTTACGGTCGTGGTTCGATTGAGCTTGATGACCAACTATTAGAACAGGTTAAGTTTGGCAAGAAGGTAATTGAGGTTAGCTTGAAGAACTCATGGAGTACTGGTCGTTCTACTTATGAAGTTGGGAAGTTTGCCTTCAGGGCGTGTTTTATTGAAAGAACATCGCCAATGGAATCATTTCCAACTAAACTGAAAAGTGTTGAGAGAATTATACAAAAGTATGAATCTCAAGCAAATATCTCTAAAGAGGGCTATTTGTTACAAGAAGGTGGTGATGTCGGGGATAGAATTCAAAGAAGATATTTTAAGCTACGTGGTACAGAGTTACTTGGCTGCCATGAGGTTACTCAATCACCTCAGATCTGCATTAATCTTCTACAAGTTAAGGACGTACTTGGTTTTGGCAACTACCCAACTAATAACGGTGAGAGAAATTTCACTAATTTCACTGACATTGTATTATTAGGAGATTGTATTCAGCTTGTGTTCGAAAATGGAGAGGTAATTAATTTGAACGTTGAATCAAGTGAAGAAGAGAAGAAGGACTGGTATATGAAATTAAGACAAGTAGTTGATCTAAACGTCTGTCATCAGCCATGGGTAAAGGACTTTTCTATAAAAATTGCTAATTAAAATAGACATACTTATAAATAGTATGTATGTGTGTATATTAGATCAGTAACAATAATTAATATGAATATTTGCAACCAACATATATTTGGTGAAACTCCAGCCTCTATCTATCTGTTCAGAGAACCTTTTTTCATGTTCTCATTTTAACTGACTGTGTACACCAGTACATTACATTTGTAGTTAAACACCCGAACATTTTGTGTAATCCAAATTTTTTTCTTGGAACTTTTTTGTGCGTTCTTCAGAAATTTTCACGGATTCTTCAATTTCGCACAAACTTACCAACTTCCAATCGAATTACCAAGATTGAAAAAAATGAAGATATACATATATTTTATTCCGTGCTACTTAATAGCTAACGTACACAGATAGAAAATCAACGCACAAAATGTATGCAATATTGTTACTACTTTTGGGATGTGAAATAAGATGAATAATATAAATGAATAGAGTTGAATCTAGAAATTACAAATGGATATTTGTGCCAACTATTGACAGTTTAAAAAAAACTTCAAATGAAATTCCGTTATATCTTAAGACCTTATAACATTCTAAAGGTCGCCTTACATGATTTAAGATCCAAGGTGAGGAGTCCAACCCCGTTTTCAATATCAATGTTTTATGAAGTACAAAGTTTTTTCCTTTTCATCAAAATTATTTATCATTTGTTCCAATTACCCATGACAAAGAATTATTTTACTAACATTATTTATGTTCATTTTTTTATGAATGTTAATTTTACAGGGCTAAGAGAACTAAAAAGGTTGGTATTACCGGTAAGTACGGTGTCCGTTACGGTTCTTCTTTAAGAAGACAAGTTAAGAAGTTAGAAGTTCAACAACACGCTAGATACGATTGTTCCTTCTGTGGTAAAAAGACCGTCAAGAGAGGTGCCGCTGGTATCTGGTCTTGTGGTTCTTGTAAGAAGACCGTCGCTGGTGGTGCTTACACTGTCTCCACTGCTGCTGCCGCCACTGTTAGATCTACTATCAGAAGATTAAGAGAAATGGTTGAAGCTTAAGCATATATCGATTCGAATATCTTTAAGAATTTAAGCACTTTTATGTACTAAGTATATGTAAATCTTCTCTATTAATCAATAAATCATAACTAAAAAATATCAAACGAAGTTTTTATTTTTAACTTTCTATCCTTTATTTATTGTTTTCGAAGATATGACACTAGGGTATAACTCCTTTTTACTCACACTGCATAGCCAAATGGCACCTAAATGTTATATTCCGATAAAATGTTTTAGATGATACTAAAGGAACAAAGTGAATGGCTTCCAGCGGACAAAGTAGAATCTGAATTAATAACGAAAATTTATGGAGTCATGATTGTAACATTTGAGTATCTCTATATGTAGCATTGTTAAGTGTAAGCTGTTGAAAGCTCATCGCTTTAAATGCTCAGTAAACCTAAATGAAACTGAGTCTGTCCATAATCTGAAGAATGCCATTTGTGTTGCTATGGTTGAGAAAAGTAAGAACGTCGGAAACGGTGTTAGTTTTCTATCATTCCTTTGAAATACGCCATTCTCAGAATTAGCCTTCTTCAAAAAATATGGGAATTTAAGAAGGTTATTACATGCAATTTTACATTACAAATCAGGGAGTTCCTAATTAGGAGACTCATATGCTT
Organism: Jamesozyma jinghongensis; assembly: GCA_030572895.1. Lineage (NCBI taxonomy): Eukaryota > Fungi > Ascomycota > Saccharomycetes > Saccharomycetales > Saccharomycetaceae > Jamesozyma > Jamesozyma jinghongensis. The sequence goes on from JAJMCG010000035.1 coordinate 26,271, forward strand.
AATAATAAAAAAGGAAATGGATGATTCAATTATTTAAATTTTGTCAGCGAAAAGACATCCTCATAAAAATGTCTTCAATATATATATTTTCTCTTTCTCGGTATTCTAAAAAGAGTTGTTTAACAAGGTTGGTCTACTTTTATTCAAGTTAAGGGATTATTAAATATTGAAACGTATATAAATGGCAGAAAACAACGACAATCAAATATTAAAATGTCACACTTGATGTATATTTTATTTTTGTATATTAGAAAAAATAAGAAGATTTATCTGTGTATTAATCACTGTTTGAAATGACATCTATCACGTCTAGCTATAAAGCCAATCATGCTCAACCACAAAAAATTCTCTTAAATTATATAATATTTTGAATTTGTTTATTTTCTATTTAATTAATATCTTGGAAGTCTTTGTTTAAAAAATATTGAAAAATAGGTATAAAAATAATATCTAAACAAAAAAATTGCTGAGGATTATCACTTTCAGGATGATTAATACAAGAATATCAGAGCATGGAGGATCTGACATCGTTTTATAAAATGATAAAATGATAAAACGATAAACCAGATTCTTACTTATAATTTGATAGGCTTGTATTACACCATTTGGTGTTATTGTCTCATATGTGAAGAATAAATCACCGTCCAAATAAAAACTATATGAAATGGGAGAAATGGTAAAGAATCAATTATTAAAATTCATACCTTATATATTCCATATTTTAGATAGAAAAAAGACAGGGAAGATTACCTTTATATTAATCACTATTTGAAATTACTAATAATTCGTCTAGCTATATTGCTAACCATGCTCAAAAACAAGACCATATCTTAGAAAAATAATAAATTATTTAAAAGATTGTACCATTATTTATTAAAAGTAAAACTCTTTGACTTTAATGATAATTCTCTTTTAAATATAGACTGTGCTTACAATAAATCTAAACTAACAAAAACTATTTATTTACAAGACTATTTTGTGTTTCCCATCCATTTTGTTTTTGGAAATTCAATGTTTGATTCAGTTTGTTTAGTTGAATATAATTTCCAATGGGTTCTTAAACACAACTCAAGTTTTATCTTTATCGCCCCAGACATGGTTATGGTTTTAGTTTTGCGTAAATTGCTTGTATAATTTTCAGGGGTTACTATCTTTGGTATATATTGATATATTAAAATGCCGCGTAATCAATGGCAATAGTTTACATATTTTACACCTAAGTTTATTTTTTGTGGTATTACTTTTACTGTATCTTTTGAAAGAATTCAAAACTTTTAAATGCCCTTATTTGAATTTGAAAAATCAAACTCCCACTACGCATGCATAAATGTCGATCTTTTATTACGTTACCAGTCACAGATTTAATTTAATAAACAAACTTCAGGGGAGAAAATATTTCTTTGCGCTTTAAGTCCTAGCTAGAATCATGCAAGATCTAATTGGTCTGTTCACTAATTTTATACCCCCTAGAGCTTGGTAAACAAATATGACACGTAACATATCTTCTGTCACTACTATGAAAATTATGTAGTATCCTACACTCTTTAGCCAACCCAATCACTTTTTCTATGTTAATGTCTTTCTGTAAAACATATACGCACAATCTTGCCCCTTGCTATAAAGAACATTCTGTAGACCTTTTCCCTGCCTAAGAAAGGAATGATCTTTGCAGTTACATAATAAAATTGTGAAAAAACCCTAATTATTTTTAGCTTTCGCACTGAAGTTTTTCTGCAGAGAAACAAATTGCTGACACGGCATAAAAGTAACGAATAAAGTCTATAAAACTTTGTTTGCATAAATTTTATAACATGACTTTTTACAATATGGGCGAATCAACAACGCCTATGGGTGATGTAAACAAGATTACCAGAGCAAAACTACGGTACACTGGTGACATACATACACACTGGACAATCTAACCCTTGCCAAAAGTCAGTTTAGTTTTAGGTCAATAGGGATACCCAACCCACTTGATAATCACTTCAATTTTTACCTTACGCTTTCCCATTTGATAATACTTTCAAAATGTGCCTACCTATTACAGCTAATTGTGTAAAAACAGGGCAACTCTCCAAGAAAAAGTCGGCTGACCAATTTGCCTTGGTTAGCATACGTGATTCTGAAAAGATTCACCCTTTTGTTATGTGTTTGAAAATTGATATACAAACACTTTAGGAAAAGTGAAAAAAAAACAATAAAAGCAAACTGCATCGCGTCTTTCTTAAACACAATGTGCACGCTTTGTAAACATATAAACAAAACCTGAAATCGATGGCTCATCTACATCGTGAAGGATGAGCCCCTCCTTCCCAAGAGTTTGTAAGAGGGATTGAAGGCTGCCCTTAACTTGTCAATAAAAGCCTCTGGGATGGAAAAGTTATCCTGAAGTGGTAATGAGTAACAATGGCTAATTTTACTAACTACTTTGCTTATGTCCGCTATCCACAGATGCCCCGGAGAGAGTCTCCTTACATAAGAAGCAATCCTCATTAGCGCAAGCTTATCTAAGGATGCGTCGCTGCTACTTGAGATATATTGTCTTCGTGTTGGACTTAGACCAATTATTTATTTACCTTTTGCCCAACGCAGCAATTATCACGCGTCTGTCGGTTCGTTGCCCGCGTCAACAAAAACAAACTACTTCCAAATCTGGATTTAGTCTTTTAGGTAATGAGCCATGAAATAAGCTTGAGCCTACAATCCCACAGTTGATTTTAGATAATTTGAGTTTGTGGATCCCCAATATTTGAGAACTTTACCGGTGAAATTGTACGGTCTAGCCGGAATTTTGCTTTTTTTGATGACGACGCCTTCTGGAACTCTATTGCGATCATCTGTGATTCTGGGGTGGACACCGTAATATGAAATTTCTACACAATGTACGTAGCCGTTATCAAGCCGTAATTCAAATTTGTGTTTACAAGAACGTTGGAAAATCTGTCCATTTTAGGAAAATACCAGCTCTCATAATTTCACCTACGATCTTATTACCATTGGTGCAATTAATATTTGTTTAGGGTATTGGGTATTACTTATATATATGTGTTAACTTCGAATTTGGTAGAATGTATCTGGGACCCCCATTTGTTTCATTTTATGAAACAAACACAAACTCGTCCAATATTAAAGAGATAGTACTTTGTATTTAACTGTCTGATAATCCTATCATCAATCTGCAAACTTGATAGTTTTCACTTATAATTCGTTTTAAAACCTATTCATTACTATCCTACTTATTTTTCATTGTCAATAAATCTCGTATTGGTTTTCAATATTTCAACCATTGCAATAACAAATTATGGTCTCCCTTTTCAATTCATTGAATGGTTCACTGGCCAATAATAATATTCAAAATTCTAGCAGCGTTAAAACTAATACAATCTCTGCTCCACGGCCAGTGTCAAGAGCAAACTCCAACGAAGAGCAATCTTTTTGTAAGACCTCGCTAATAAATCACAATTTAAGGTTCTACACTGTTATAATGGATTACTTCCCAGATGCTGATAATCAAAACAAAAAAAGTCATCTGATGGCTCAAAAGGGTAGTCTTGTTCAATTAGTCTCCCATGAAGATAACAACATGTGTTACGTCAGACAAGTGAAGGAGATTGGTTCTGGACTAATACCGTTTTCATATTTAGAGGAACATAAGTCCCTCAATGGCGTCCTTTCACATAGACACGCCAGTGGATTAAAGCCAAATCAAATAATGGAATTAACCCCTCCTACTTCACCATCAACGATGTCCTCCACTGTATTCTCAACAGCGTCCCTATCGAGAGGCTCGTCTTTCTCAGCTGCGTCAACTGTGTCCTTCAAGAGCATCGATAAACTTTCCCCAATTAAATCATGCAGAGTAGTATCTATACAGACCCAAGAAGGTAGAGTTCAATATACATTAAGGATAAGGAGTTTGACATCTCACGAAAGGATAGAACATCGTTACTACCAGGATTTTTATTTGTTACATACAAAATTATTAATGAATATTCCATCAGATGCTAAATTAAAACTTCCAAGCTTGCCTGCTCCAGTCGCTTCACCTATGGAAGGGAACGGAAGCAAAGAGAGTAGAATCATAAAATTTAACAACTACCTTTCATCACTTGTTAATACAGTACAGAACCTTAATGAATGCCTAGCGTTACAGGATATTTTACATAGTTGGTTTGTTAACATTAAAGTGGAAGAAAATATCAATATTATTGTTAAGATAAAGGTTCTCATAGACGGTGATTATCATGCTATGAAATGTAGCTCGAATGAAATTAGCACCCTTGATAAGTTACAAAGATACTTAAGGGAAAAAATCAATGGCTCGACATTGAAGACATTCAATGAGAATTTTAAAATTATGAGTAAAGTGGAAGGTTGGTACATTGTTAACCTTGCCAATGAAGACATATATCAGGAAGTATTTGTTAAAGTTCAACAATGCCGTAGATTGGTATTAGAACTTTCCTAAGAAAATTAATTATAAGATCCTTTTTGCCGGTAACTTTGGACTTTAAAAATGTAATAAATAAAAACACAAAACTTTGCTATGCTAAATTGCTTTAATGCTTAAAGACGTTCTATGTATATATTCACTTATACAGTTGTAATCAATAATATTATCAATTAAAAACAGATTTATAAACAGTGCAGTCTATTTAAATAAAACAACAACCATTTATACCATGTGTCTCTCTACCATAATAATTTTTGATAATTGAGCCTATCAATGGAATCTTTTATTCATAGACTTGGATAATCTACTTTTGTCCTTTGATATCAACTCTTTTGGATTTCAAATACAATTGTGACACGATAGCTTTACCCTTTCTTGTATCAAAATATTTAAATTCGTTTGACTCTCCCTCATTTTTCGTCACAATGAATTGCTCTAAGTTTTTGCCTTTCAAGAATGTTACTGTTTTATTCAAGTCCTTGAAATAAAATTCTTCAGTCAAAAAGTCTAAATTGATCTGATTATAACTACAGCAAATTGTATTCAACGATTTGAGAATCTCCTTATCAATGAATGCATTCACTAAGTGTTTTCCAAGACCCTCCATGGAAGAATATATACTAAAAAATTTGTGGAAGTTACCCACATATCTCCATCTTGCCAATTCAAATGAAGTCGCTACCAAAGGATGCCTATAAACGGACTTATGTTTTAAAATTAATTTTAGTCTCAATGCAGTAACAGCGGCATTATCCTCCGTTAACATATAGTAAAGTACTAGGTAACTCATGAATTCCTCAAAGCATGTATTCTTGACATTGGGATTCTCGAATAAAATCAATAATCGGCTTTGACATTGATTAAACTCACCAAGATCATCATTTTCTAAAGCAATTCTCGCATGCGCCTGATATACCTTCATAGTTAATTTCGTTTCAATCATTTGAACTCTCAAATCTTGTCTGATTGCCTTCAATTGATCACATATATATGCATATTGTGCTGTCCCATTTGTATAGCTTTCCATCAATAGATCAAATGCCTTTTTTAATATTGGAGCAGGACGCACTAAATCTGGGTTCGGTTCCCCTGTAAGTCTTAGATATGATTTGAGTAACTTTTGAGATCTCCCTGTAATATGTTTGTTTTTATCATAAACGTGCGACTTTGTACTTATTGCATTCAGATTTGCATAATCTTCTGCTTCATTAAGTGGATCAAAGGTATTCTTTACAGTTGTTGTATTGCTCTGATTTGTGTTAGTGTTACTGTTATTGAATCTCTCTGCTCTTTTTTTCCTTCTTTCTGCCTCTTTAACTTTATTCTTGGTTCCCATCGTTTCAAAACCAAATGAATTGCTGTTTTTATTATTATTATTATTATTATTATTATTATTATTATTATTATTATTATTATTATTATTATTATTATTTAATTTGGAATTATGCATGTTCTTCACCCTTCTCTTTTTACTCACTGGAGATGGCTCATCATCTACAAAGAATATATCACTCATCAAGGGATTCATCTGTAAGTTCTGTGATGGGGTTTTGCCAAGGGTTCCAGAAAAAGTAGGATGTACAGTGTTTTGATAAGGCATCACTGTCGGCTGTGGTATAGGTGGAATCATAACCCCCGAATTCATCGGCTGTATCAATCCAGTATTATTCTGGTTTTTCTTATTGTTGTGCTGGCCCAGAGTAAATGGCTTAACTTCATTGTAGGAGTGGTTCATGTTCAGTTTAACTATTTGAAAATCACAGATTTAACTTAAATAGTGTTGGTAGTAGGTAAAGCGTCTTTACTATACCTTTATATATCCACTTATCTGATATATCCTTTGTTTTGGTCAATTAATAAATATGTTAGAAGAACTGATACTTCAAAATTTTCAACTATCAAATGCGCGTTATACCAAAACGTGACTTTCAAGTTTACTTTAAGGTAAACAATACTTTTTGTTCAAGTTTATATCATTAGACTGGTCATTATTGTAAATAAGCTTGTCTTAGAAAATACCATACTTTCATATCCTTCAACAAATTTTTATTATTCTCTCACACAATCGCCTAAGCAAATATGTCGGTGCAAATCTCTAAGATGGAGAAGATTGAAGAATTGGAAAGACGCCATGTACAAGTATACTATCGATTATTACAAACACTGGACCAACTTTACTTGATTAAAGAACAGCAGCAAAATGTGGAATTCACCAAAAATGAATCTAACCTTTTGGAGATGCGAAGTCAGCTGAAGATGTCCCTAGAGAAGAGTATTACTATGTTAAAGACGTATGATCGTCTCAATAAGATGGAGAAGGAAGGTGGAACAGCAAAGAGTACCGAAGATATACTTGCTCTCAAATTAAGGGGCCTTATGGATCAAAGTTTTGAACAAGATGGAATGATCTATGAAACGCTCACAAAACATGATTTACTTAACTCAAAATTACAGAAGGAGATGGATACTTACAGAGATCTCAAACAGAGACTCCAGAGAGCACAGGTAGAATTGAAGGAGAAGGCTCACACGGATTCTGCCACTTCCACGACTAATGAACCATTCAAACTCAAATTGGACAAGGAGAACACACTCAGCAACGAAAATAAAGTTCTCACACAGCTTATAACAGCCCTCCAGGTCCATAGCAATACTCACTAGTCCTCATACTATGTTTATATACAATCTATAGGCGATGACCCATTATACCCAAAACGGAAACATTACGTCGTTGTGAATGATATGAAAATTTTTTTTTCTCGTGAAACTTTCTGCGATGAGCTTGAAAAGTATTTAAGAGAAATAGTATACAATCACGTAAAATCTTTCCATACGTATTTCTCTTTCAATTCGTTACAGCTGTATACTGTCAAATTTGCTTTTGAAAGTGAAGGTTATCCTGAACATTTTATAAATAGATTACATTAAGAAAATGAAATACGTTGTTGTCTCCGGTGGTGTTATCTCTGGTATTGGTAAGGGTGTGCTTGCCTCTTCCACTGGTATGCTTTTAAAGACTTTAGGTTTGAAGGTCACCTCTATTAAGATTGATCCTTACATGAATATCGATGCCGGTACTATGTCTCCTTTGGAACACGGTGAATGTTTTGTCTTAAATGACGGTGGTGAAACCGATTTGGATTTAGGTAATTACGAACGTTACTTAAACATTACTTTAACTAAAGATCACAACATTACCACTGGTAAGATTTACTCTCATGTTATTGCCAGAGAAAGAAAGGGTGATTACTTAGGTAAGACCGTTCAAATTGTTCCTCACTTGACTAATGCCATTCAAGAATGGATCGAACGTGTTTCCCGTATCCCAGTTGATGACACTGGTTTAGAACCAGATGTTTGTATCATTGAATTAGGTGGTACAGTTGGTGATATCGAATCAGCTCCTTTTGTTGAAGCTTTAAGACAATTCCAATTCAGAGTTGGTAAGGAAAACTTTGCTTTAATCCATGTCTCTTTAGTTCCAGTCATTCAAGGCGAACAAAAGACTAAACCAACTCAAGCTGCTATCAAGGACTTAAGATCTCTAGGTTTAATCCCAGATATGATTGCCTGTAGATGTTCTCAAAAGTTATCTAAGGCCACTATTGAAAAGATTGCTATGTTCTGTCATGTTGGTAACGACCAAGTTGTCAATGTTCATGATGTTAACTCTACTTACCATGTTCCATTGTTATTATTGGAACAACATATGATGGACTACTTACACAAAAGATTACAATTGGAAACTGTCGTATTATCTGAAGAAGACAAGAAGAGAGGTGCTAATTTACTTTCCAAGTGGAGAGGTATGACTGGTAACTTCGATGCTTCTGAAAAAACAGTTAAGATTGCTTTAGTCGGTAAGTACACCGATTTACATGATTCCTATCTATCTGTCATTAAGGCCTTAGAACACTCCTCTATGATGTGTCGTGTTAAGTTACAAATCAAATGGGTTGAATCTACTGATTTAGAACCAGAGACTCAAGAGAGTGAAAAGATTGCTTTCCATGAAGCTTGGGAAAAGGTTAGTACTGCTGATGGTATTTTAGTTCCAGGTGGTTTTGGTACTAGAGGTACCGAAGGTATGATTCTTGCCGCTAGATGGGCTCGTGAAAATAAGATTCCATTTTTAGGTGTCTGTTTAGGTTTACAAGTCGCTACTATCGAATTTGCCCGTAGTGTATTAGATATTAAGAACGGTAGCTCCACTGAATTTGTTGAAGGTTTACCAGAAAAGGATCAAATCGTTGTTTATATGCCAGAAATTGACAAGGAAAAGATGGGTGGTACCATGAGATTAGGTTTAAGACCAACTTACTTCCAAGAGGACTCAGAATCCGCTCAAATTAGAAAATTATACGGTTCTCCAGAATCTGTTGAAGAAAGACATCGTCATCGTTACGAAATTAACCCAGATATTGTTCCTGCTTTGGAAGAACATGGTTTAGTTTTTGTTGGTAAGGATGAAACTGGTAAGCGTTGTGAAATCTTTGAATTAAAGAACCACCCATACTACGTTGCTACCCAATACCATCCAGAATACACTTCCAAGGTCTTAGACCCATCCAAGCCATTCCTTGGTTTAATTGCTGCGTCTGCTGGTATCTTAAACGATGTCCTCGAAGGTAAGTACGAATTGAGGGAGAAGGATGGTGAATTACAATTCTAGATTGTTTCTTACCAATATGAATCACAACGGGATAAATGTATTTACACATTCTTAAAATTTAAGATAAATTCTCCATATTACATGAATATATAATCTCGTTTTAACTTTGAAACTTTGTATAATAATTTAAATAGAATAATATTATTTCATCGCATAGACAATCAACTTCTCTTTGATTCTCCCGCGCAGTTTTATAATCGTATATTTTGTATTGATGCATAAATGAATATATATATATATATAAAGACCATTGTCATATCTTTTACAACCTCTTCTTTCCCTTTCTATTACAAGGTTGTCTCTCATTACCAGGCATGGGGGATAAAAGTATCATATACAATGTACTTGATACCACGAGCCCCGTAAATAACCACATCATAAAGGTACTTGGCTTACTGTACAATCTATGGAAGAACTCTATCACTGAATTATTTCTGAAGAATGACATTTGACAACTCCACTGATCTCAAGATGGGGGGGGGGGGGTTCCAGTCTCGTTTGTCTTTATTAGGTAATTATTAAGTCTCACCAATAGTATGTATTTTGGTACAGTTTGTTGTTTTTTAGGGGGATTATAATAGCAATTAGCGTATTATTGATTCATTATTTATGGGTACTTAAATTTGATAAAAAAAAAACAGAAGAACCCTTCAATTGGACCCGTTAGATTGTTCTAATCGGAATGATAATTAGATTAACTCATGTATTGTTTATTCTTGACCAACCAAACATTGTAAATGATATAAAAAGTTACCCCACTACGTACTCAATTAGGATATGACCAGCGAAGCGATTTTCGACTGATGAAAAATTGGAATAAGGAATAAAATAATGAATTATTTTGGGGAAATCACACAATATAGATTTAATCATAATTAAAGAATTAATCAACACACAAAATAGGACAAAGATGAACATTTTTAGAATATTAGGTATGTAATTTGATTTTGCATTTGTACGATTGACTCCATAGACTAACATTGCCTTAATTTACAGCTGATTTATCTCACCTTGCCAGTATATTAATTTTGATTTACAACATTGAAACCACAAAAATTATTGAAGGTATCTCCTTTAAGACTCAAGTGTTATATGAAATTGTATTTATTTGTCGTTACTTGGATTTATTTACCTTTAATTGGGTTTCCTTTTACAATACAATGATGAAAATATTCTTTATCGCTTCTTCTGGTTATATTGTTGTATTATTACAACGTTTCAGTAAGAGAAATCCAATTGCTTACAAGGAAATGATTATGGCTGATACATTTAAGATTCAATACTTGTTAGGCGGTAGTTTTATCCTTGCATTATTGTTTAATTATAAATTTTCCTTTGTTGAAATTCTATGGAGTTTTTCAGTTTGGTTAGAGAGTGTTGCTATCTTACCTCAATTATTCATGCTTTCCAAGAATGGTAAAGCTAAGAGTTTGACGGTTCATTATATCTTTGCATTGGGTCTTTACAGAACTTTATATATTCCAAATTGGTTTTGGAGATATTGGGTTGAAGGTAAATTTGATAAGATTGCTTTAGTCTCTGCGATCGTTCAAACTTTAGTTTATTCTGATTTCTTTTATATTTATTACAAGAAGATTATCAGGGGTAAAGGTATGGATTTACCACAATATATCTAGGGTATTATAGAATTAAATAACTAAAATGAAACAATAAACACTATTAAGTAGTTCAAAGGGCATCTTGCTTCAAAAAAAAACACTTTTTTTTTTCTTCTGTAGGTGATGATATACTTTTTTCTCTTATATATATGTATCTATGAAATTCTTAATCCCTCTTTAATGGATAATACTCCCTCCTTACACCTTCTTTTGTGACGATCAATATCTCTAAACCATCACCGACCTGAATATGTCTCTCGGTAGCTGAGGTAAAAGAATCTCTAACTAATTTAATGACCTCTTCAATGCTTAAATATTTCAATGGTCTCTTTTCCTTCCCATCTGTGCCTGGAACGTATTGATTTTTAAAATTGACTTGATTATCCAAGAATGGCATAATCAACGAAGCAGCGGCACCACCAGCTCTACATTGTTCTCTTTCATACGATCCAACTGGATCAAAGGAATAGACAGCACCTTTCCCATTTTCATCTAACCCAGCAATAATGGTATGAACATAATATGGAAAGAATCTTTTACCGTAAAGCAAATGTTGAATATTTCTAGCGGCAGATTTTATCGATAAAGTTTTATCATTATTGTCAAAATGGTACCACTTGACACTATTTTTGAATCTCTTTACTAAAGCATCACCATCAGCGGCGAACCCATTTGCAGAAATAACAATATTATCACCACAGTCAAATACTTTTGGTTCATAACGAGAATTAATGGAATAATCTGTAGTTTGTCTTGTATCACCAGCTAATACGGCAAAATCTTCACCTGCAATACCGAGGATAGTACCCCCATTATCTGTGTATGGATTAAAACTATGTTCGATTGGGGTACGAATTGTTTCGTTCGAGTATTCGGATGCAATGGTACTACTCATTGGGAATCAACTAATTGGGGGGGGGGGGTTGGCTCTTTCTTTTCCTTAATTGACAATAATTAATAAAAATTTTGCCACCCTTTAGGCCCCAAGTCGGTAATTTAAAGAAATGGTAATTTTTGAGAGAAAAAAATAAATGTACTCGCGTCGTAAGATATGACTACGGTGTCTGGGTGAACACAGAAATAACAATATTAACTAATATATCATTATTATAAAAACCTTGATGTCAATTTATAACATTATTGAATTATAACAATAGTAGCGAAACTGTTTTTGAATGCAACAATCAATGTAGAAGATATCTTTATTCCCGAAGAGATGTCCAAAATTGAAAAAAGACGACATTTGCTGATGGAAGATTGTCCCTGTGAGTGAAAAATACGCAGCAAAACAAAAGAGAATCTGCAGTGCAGGCTGGGGAATACGTCTGTCTCTGTTTGAGACATGGACATCTGTTGTCAGCCGAACAAGATCTGCCCATGTAAAAAAATGCTGCACGGAGAGTTCCGGATCTGCATTTTTTTTGTTTCATTTGTCTAAATTCAAGACACTGCAGATGGGCTCGTTTCTTTTGCGGTTGTGTCATTTTAAGTTTAAGCCGTTCTCGTTTTGTGAGGGGCAGCAAATTTTTCAGTCTCGTTTTGGTTTATATAGAGAGAGAAAGAAAGAGATGACATTGATGACATTGGGATGTATTTATATATCTGTCTCTATGGTAGGTGTGCAAAGAGGCTCGATTATATATTATGACTTTGACAACTGGAGAATCTGGTTCCGATTTTAAGACGGAAGAGATTACGGTGCAGACCGCTACGAAGGTTGAGACTCACGTGGAGACCAACTCGACCGCTGCTAGTGAGGAAGAGGAAGTTAGACCTCATAAGTCCAAGTTAAGATACTGGTTGCATAGAGTTAACGATCTCTTGGAAATCAAACAGGGGGATGGGAAAGTTAATGGTACAATCGTCGACACGTTCGTTTACAATGACGATCTAAAACCAGTACCAAAATCAGAAAGAGTTTGGACTTGGAAACATTATATTTTCTTTTGGATTACAGGTTCATTTAATGTTAATACTTGGCAAATCTCTGCAACTGGGTTACAATTAGGATTGAATTGGTGGCAAACATGGATTTGTGTATGGGTAGGTTATACATTTGTTGCATTTTTATTGGTTTTCGCATCTCGTGTAGGTAATATCTATCACATCTCTTTCCCAATTAGTGTTCGTGTCCCCTTTGGGATGTATTTTTCCATTTGGATTGTTATCAATAGATTGGTAATGGCTATTGTTTGGATGTCAACTTTAAGTTGGTTAGGTTCTCAATGTGTTCAATTAATGTTAAAGAGTATCTTTGGTAATGATTTGAATACAAGAATTCATGATACTATTCCAAGTAATAATTTAACAAGTTTTGAATTCTTGTGTTTTATTATCTTTTGGTTAGTTTCAATGCCTTTCCTATATCTAAGACCACATCATTTAAAATATGTCTTTGCTGTTAAATCTGCTATTACTCCATTTGCTGCATTTGGTTTCTTAATTTGGACCCTTTGTAAAGCTCATGGTAATTTATCCCTAGGGAAATTAAACAATGATGATTCTTCAACTATTTCTAGAACAAAATTTGCTTGGGCAGTTGTACAATCTATCATGTCTGCATTAAACAATTTTTCAACATTAATCTTAAACGCTCCAGATTTTTCAAGATTTGCAAAGACTCCAAAATCATCAACTTATTCTCAATTATTTGCATTACCAGTATGTTACGCTGTCATATCTTTAATTGGTATTTTATCAGCATCAGCGGCTTATAACATGTACGGTGTAAATTATTGGAATCCATTAGATATCTTATCTAGATATTTGGATCATAATAAATCAGGTAATAGAGCAGGTGTCTTTTTCATCTCCTTTGCCTTTGCATTCGATCAATTAGGTGCAAATTTATCAGGTAATGCTATCCCAGCTGGTACAGATATGACTGCCCTTCTACCGAAATATATTAATATTAGACGTGGTGCATATATTTGTGCCTGTATCTCTTTAGCCATTTGTCCATGGAATTTAATGGCTTCATCATCAAAATTTACAACTGCATTATCTGCTTACGCTATCTTCTTAAGTGCTATCGCAGGTGTTATCTTTGTCGATTACTATTTTGTAAGAAAGGGTTACGTCAATTTATTACATTGTTACAGCAATAAACCAGGTACATACTACATGTACAATAAATATGGTACAAACTGGCGTGCTGTAATAGCTTATCTAGTTGGTATAGCTCCAAATTTTGCAGGCTTTTTAGGTTCCCTAGATATTGTAGTACCAATTGGTGCCATGAGAGTTTATTATTTAAGTTATTTCGTTGGGTTCTTAGTCAGTGGGTTAACATATGGTGTTCTTGTCTATTTCTATCCAATCGATGGTGTTCCAAACAATGCAAAGATTACTGATAAAGTATGGAAGGAAGAATGGTGTGAAGTTGAAGATTTCCCTGAACAAAGAGCAGAATTTGAAAGATTTGGATCTGAGGATAGTGAACAGGTCCATGTCAATTTCCATCAAAAGGAGGTGTAATTTTCTCCCATCAACAGGCATATACTATATCATCTTAATAAAATTCATGTACGCATAATTATAATAGAAAGAATAAATTATTATAACAGTTATATTTATACAGTTATTGGTATCAAATTTTCTCTTCAGGTGGATATGATTGACAATCAGAAAATTGTTCCTCTGTGTCACTAATATTCAAATCTTCCTCTTTCATATCATTAGACTCCATCTCATACGTACTAAGGAATAAACTTTCATGAAACCAATGAGAATCTTCTATTGTCCCCAGATCAATCTCATCCCATTTCACAACTGGAATGTTCTCCATCATATATAAAAATCGATCAGTCTTTCTCTGTATAAATCCATGTGAGATCAATTTACGAAGATTTGTATCTCTATGCTCATAAATCGGTGCGGTCTCCTCATCGAGCCACTTCTGTTGCGCTAAGTTATATAAATTACAAACCTCGTCAATTCCCATTTCTTGTTTCTCCATAGTATGGTATCTTGAGCTATGGAGACTCAGGAATCTTTTATAGGATGTCCAGGAATCATGATATGTTGTTCCCTTAGTTTTATTACCTTTAAATTGTGTGTACCTTGAAAAATCTGGGGATCCCTTTTAGGATTTTGACAGCAGAATTCCTAATTACAGGGCCAGTTTTGCCATAAATTCAGAGCAAAAAAAACCGCCAAATAATCCAATATACATCCAATATAACAAAAATCATCCTGTAATTAACTCCAATATTATACATCCATTGATTTAATGAGTATATTTAGGAATAGCCGCTAAACTATAATTGGGGAAACTCTAATTTGTATATAAAGCGGAAAATTGATAAAGATATTCCTTATGTCAAATTTTTTATTATATTTAGGAAAGAATATATTTTAAATATGGTAAGTCACACTGAAGACGTTGAATAAAAAATTTATTTATTATTCCCATTTCTTCTTACCTTAGGTATCAACCGCAATTAGGTAATATTTACAAGTAAGTCTCAGCCAGTTAGCTGTATTACTTTCCGATGCAGGAGATAATAGGTTTAATTATCTCTTAGTGACGACAATCAAATTCGCCCAGATACAGAATATGCAATAAATTAAATTAATTAGATTTTACCTTAATTGGCACAATACCAGGCAAGTTTACCTGACTTTTATTTCCTTCCTCATAATATTCGTAGGACTCGTATAATGTTGGTGTGTTGTAACTATTTGTCTTTGAGCAAAGTGCAGTAGTCGCATCAAAACTATATTCATCATCTTCATCGTCGGAATCAAAGTCAGAGACAACATCACTATCATAATCTGAATCGCTATCACTATCAGAAACGTACGTTTGGTTTGTCTCTCTATAGATTGGTTGTTCTATCCTTTGGCTCTGTAGAAGTTTAGTGTATCTGATATGCGCAGTTACATTATCAAGAATATTAGCATGGCCTACTAATCTCCTAAGATCACACTGTTTGCTGTGTTCCGGCATAGTAGCAGTAGCAACCAATTTAGCCCTAGAAATGGTTAAAAGTTCATAATCCTGTTGCAAAGTATCGGACAACATTATATTCGTTTCAATTTTGGAATTTTGCGAAAGGTATATATAAATAAACGTATACGTGTGGAGTATTAATAACAAGACAAGATCCACAACATCACAATTACCCCAGTCTTATATACAATCCTTAACCCGCTAGCCCAGGTAGATCATGGTTTAGTCAACTCCATTCTTATTAGTGATTCACATATAGCAGATGACCTATAGGGCAACTCCGACTACGGGAAACGGACGGATTTTTCCACCGATGCGCGGAGCTTACTAATTTGCTTCTGGGATTTCATTGGACGGCGCCACAGCCAATCAGCGGCGACCACAACAGTGTCAGTTTCCCGGTAACTGCGAAACCAGTGGGAGGGCAACATATATATATCAAACTCGGGGTGCTCTGCACTTGTAGTGCACAGGGAAGGGATTAGGTGAACAACTTGCCATATCAACATCTTCATAATGTTAAGAACCACCACTGCAAAGACTGTCGGGACTCTGTTAAAGAGATCACTGGCTACTACTGCTAACTTCATCCCAAAGGTTGAAATCACCGAGTTATCTAATGGGATAACCGTTGCCTCCGAACATAATCCAACCGCTCAGACTAGTTCCATTGGTCTTGTGTTTGCCTCTGGTTCCTCTGCAGAGAATCCATACAACAACGGTGTCTCCAAGTTATGGTCTAACTATTTCACAGATAATGAATTGAAACGTAATGCTGCTAAGAATGGTTTCGCTTTATCCTCTAGAGTTAACAGAGAATCGCAATCCTTCACGGTAAACTCCTTACCAAACAATATCAATAAGTCCCTAGAGTTTATTCAAACACAATTGATCAATAGCCCTAAATTAAATGACGCTACTTTTGCCTCCTTAAAGAACAAATCCTTAAAGGAGTTAGAAACCTTTGAAGAGACTGATCATCCAAACCGTGTCTTAGAACATTTATATGCTACTGCATTCCAAAATACTCCATTATCCTTACCAACTAGAGGTACTACTGAATCAGTTGAAAGTTTAGAAGCTTCAGATTTAGAAACCTTCGCTAAACAATTCTATCATTCTGCTAACGCTACTATTGTCTCTACTGGTAACACTCCACATGAAGAATTAGTCAAGGCTATCCAAAAGACTATTTCTTTACCAACTACCAGCACACCAATTAAGATTGAAAAGTCTACTTTCTTAGGTTCTGAAGTTCGTTTAAGAGATGACACTTTACCAAAGGCATGGATTTCTATTGCCGTAGAAGGTGAATCTGCTACCTCTCCAAGATATTTAACTGCAAACGTTGCTTCTTCTATCTTTGGTAGTTACGTTGCCAACGAACCACGTTCTCGTTTACAAGGTATTAAATTATTAGATGACATTCAAGAATATCACATCTGTGATTCCTTCAACCATTTCAACACTTCATTCAAGAATACTGGTTTATGGGGGTTCAGTACTGCTATCTCTAACGTTGGCGGTATTGATGACATGATTCATTTCACCTTAAAGCAATGGAATCGTTTAAGTATTTCAATCACTGAAACTGAACTGGAAAGAGGTAAAGCTATGTACAAATTAAAGCTTGCTCTTGAAAATCAAGCTCGTTTAAATGATGCTTCTCTATTAGGTGACGAATTAGTCAGAGACTCTGGTTTATATCTAAATACTGCTGAGGTATTTAAGAATATTGATGCTATTACCGTTAAGGATATCAAGGCTTGGGCTGGTGACAGATTATGGGATCAAGATATCGCTATTGCTGGTACTGGTCAAATCGAAGATCTATTGGACTACATGAGAATGAGAAATGACATGTCCATGATGAGATGGTAATGTAATTATTTATTTATTATTTTTTTATTCATTTTATTTATTCTTTAATACAAGTCTGTACATTTTCATATCTCTTGTAAACTGAATTGCAGGATGCCTTTATATAATATTCTTCTTTTGTACTCCTAGATTAGATATTATCCTGAGCTTGATTATTTGATCTTAGGAGTGTTTATTCATAATACATTTTATTTAGCTTTGTTCCTTAAGGGACTGCTTTGGTTGTGATCTGTAATCGCCCGTATCTTTTCATGTATGTAATCATCTGTAGTTAGGGTCCCTGGAGAAATCAGTTTCATATTCTTTGTCTCAACGATGTTCACTTTATCATCATCGGAAATCATCGGGGATTCTAATATGCCATCACCATTCTTAGGCTTCTTTGGTGTTGTTAAATTATCACTTGTAGCAGTTTCTTTGTAATCATAATTATCGAGTTCGGTAGGCTTTCTCTTTCTTGGTGTCATTTCCTTCTCTATTTCTTGCTCGTTCTCTCTGCTCTCCTTTATATAATCTTCCTCTTCCTCCTCCTCCTCCTCCTCCTCCTCATCATCTTCACTGCTTCCACCAATATAATCATCATCCTCCCTATCATCATCCTCTGGAGTTTCTTCCTTATCAGTATAATTTTCGTAATATTCTTCAACTATTACATCTCTATTCTCGGGACGAAACATATCACCTTCCATATTTCTCTGTGCGTCTTCACCTTCTTCTTCATCCTCATCCTCACCAAACTCAATATTTACACTCATAATATTATCAATCTCCTTGATGAATTGAGTAAAATCTGCTCCAATCTCCATATCTTGTACCCATGGAATCTTTTGCAAAGAAATATCCTCTCCACATGGCTTCTCCTCTGTGGAGGTTCCATTGTCATCAGTAATCTCAGGTAATTCCAAAGGGCTTCTAACCGTCACACATTTTTCCAAAGCATTCACAAACTTCACCAACTCACCAACTTTAAAATACATGAACGGATCCAAACACAATTCACATATCCTCACAATCGTAAAGGGCACTTGCCCTACCATCCCAAATGTCTCCTCTAAATACTGACATAATTTAACCAAACGTACCTTATTATTCTCTGTATCTTTATCCCTCAGAAACAACTCATCAGGTATCGTATGCGTGATGTGCTCGGTCAGCTGTGTTAAAAGTTCGATTGGGTCCAATTTCCTCAATTCAGCGATCTTATGAGATGAACTAGTGATACTCTGAAGAGTATCGTAGAGCTTATGGGACTTGATTCCGTTCATATGGGTCGACATCGCTAGTTTGTTATTGTTATTGTTGTTGTGCTCTAAATTTTTCAGTAGTGGTTTTTCATTTTACGTGACCGATAATCATTAATTATTTCATGGTGGGGTTGTCTCTGCAGTCAATGATAATGCTTGTAAACTCCTTGATGACCGTAGCATGTTATTTATTGCCAGTTGGAAGATTTTCACCTATATGTATAGAGTTATTTTGGGGTATTTCAATGTGTGTCTAGGCAGATATTTTTAAGTAGACGAAAATAAAAGTCAAATTCTCGAATAACCTGTCACCAATGTACATATATCATCGTATCATTAATTACTTTAATATATCTGGCTATATATATTACAAATTTACAACTGATTAATGTAATTGTTGTTCCCTCCAGAGCGCTGCCATCAGCCCAAGGCCTACCCCACAAACATTGTATACAATATCCAATAAATCAAAGGCCCTCTTGCCTCCAGTAAATACAAACTGGATAATTTCACTCCCCAATGCAGCTGACACACACACTACTCCTCCAAACACATACTTATCAACCACATAAGTGTGTAATGCCCCATTTTCGAGATCAGGCACCCTAGTGACGAAAGGTACCCTGTTCATCCACTCTGGACTATTCCAAGGTACCGTCAGAGTACGTTTGGAAAAACATCTGGTAAAGAGGAAGGTCTCGAGAGCAAAGGCCACGAAGTGAGTCATTTTGTCGTGTTCAGAGGTGAGTCCACTAAATCTGGAAGACGAAGTCAAGCCTAAGGTATAACACAACTAAGGAGGTAAGGGCAAAACCCAATAGGTACGGTTTACGAACACTGAGCATCGGAAGGTGTTTGCAATATTGTGATTCTATGATTCTCTTATACTGTAAATTGTTTGTTTTCATTCCAATCACGACGGATTATAAAAGACTTGCACTTAAATGGATTAAAGGTAAAAACATACAGATAAAGCAACAATGACTTAATTAATAAACTTCATGGACTATTTACAACTATACTGATTAGCTTCAGACCTTATATATACGCCTTACCTTCATAAACATCACCGCATACGACACCGTAGAAAATGCGCAGCTAGTTTATCTCCTATATAGAAATATTTCAAATTGATTATCAGATCAATAATCGACTGATACAAGAAACAAGGAAAAGACTCCATAGGCCAGATCATATACAGGATGGCTACACTGACGTTCAAAACTCCGCTTACACAAGAGGAGACTTCTGTCTTTCAACAGAACTTCCACCAGTTGGACAACGAATCCCTCGGTGTCGTGACAGGGGAAGCCGTTAGACCCCTTTTCGCCAGCTCAGGTCTCTCAGCCCAGACTCTTTCCCAAGTTTGGACCTTAGTTGATGTCAATAACCAGGGTTTTTTAAATTTTAACGAGTTTGCAGCTGCCATGAGAGTTATTGGTAACTTGCAGAAATTCAATAGTTTACCTGTTTCTGCTGCTTTATATGAAAGCCCTGCTGCTCAATTGCCTCAGTTAGTTGATCCAGTTGCTGCTCATACGACAAATAATAGCTCCCAACAAGCCAATCAAATTCCAATGGCTTCTGCCAGTGATATTTCCAAGTTCTCTGAATTATTTGATAGAACCTCTAATGGTGCACCAATTTTACCTGGTGATAAGGCAAAGGAGATATTTTTAAAGGCAAGATTACCGAACCAAACTTTAGGTGAAGTGTGGGCTATTTGTGATAGAAATGCCTCTGGTTCTTTGGACAAGATCGAATTTATTATGGCCATGTACTTAATCCAGTTGTCGATCTCTAACCACCCATCCATGAACCCAATTCCAGCTAGTGTTCCGGCACAGGTTTGGAATGGTATTACTAACGGATTGAATGTTTCTCAGCAACCATCTCAACAACCGCAAACTCCATTGAGTGCTTCATCTACAGGCATGTCTCTCGGTAGACAACCAACTATCTCTCGTCTATCATCTGGAGCATTCACAAATGCTTCTAATGATTGGTCCCTTAGTGCGGAGAAGAAACAACAGTTCGATGTTATATTTGACTCCCTAGATAAGAATCACCAAGGTGCATTAGGCTCACAGTTACTGGTCCCATTCTTCCTTTCTTCAAAGTTGTCCCAAGAAACCCTTGCCTCCATTTGGGATTTGGCTGATATCCATAACAATGCTGAATTTTCAAAGGTTGAATTTGCCATTGCTATGTTCTTGATTCAAAAGAAGAACGCTGGCGTCGATCTACCAGATGTTATTCCGAATCAATTGTTGCAATCCCCTGCTTTGGGCTTATACCCTCAACAACAACAGCAAATACCAGGGTCTATTCCATCTAGAGCAACTAAACCGTCATTTGAATCTCAATCTCCAGTTCCAGTTGCCCCACAGCTATCCAATAATGGTTCATTGAGTGACTTAATGGGTCTAAACAATAGCTTTACATCCCCATCTCCACAACAAGATCAGAATGCAATGAATATGAAGAAGTTCACTCCAACTTCTAACTTTGGTCAGAATATTATAAAGGAGGAGGACGAGGATCCATTTGCGCAACCACAAACTACTGCAGTACCAGCTACCACTGCTGCTCCAACTATGATCATGCAGCAATCTCAAACCTTCAATACATCCTCAGTTCAAAACCAGGCTCCTCCACCTCCAGTACAAAGAATGGCATCTGTCTCATTACCTCAAGTTCCCAACTTTGGTGGTATGATGGCTGCTGCTGCCGGTGCTGCTGCCGGTACTGCTACTTCATCTTATAATAATCGTGATTTGTACGCTGACGCTCAGGTCTCTGCTCAATTATCAACAGCTACCACTGAAATGGCTAACTTATCAAACCAAGTTAACTCTTTAACAAAACAAGCTACTATCACTAACGATAAGAAGGCTAGAGCTGAACAAGAATTGAAGCGTGTCACTGATATGAAGCTTTCGATGGGTAATAAATTGGAAACCTTGCGTTCTACTCATCAACAAAATGTCGCCCAGACTGAAGAGATAGAGAAGTCTTTGGTTGCTGTCAAGAATGAAACTGAGGTCTTGAAGCAGCAAGTGGGTGTTGCTGAGGCTAATTACCATGCTGTCGAAGGTAGACTTGCTGAGCTAAACCAAGATTTGCAACAATCTCAACAACAAAATGTTCAATTGAAGGAACAAATCAAGAACATGAATGAGCAATCAACCACTTTACAGACTCAGCTTACAGAAAAGCAAGCCCAAGTTAAACAAGAACGTTCCATAGTTGATGTTAACTCTAAACAATTAGATTTGACCCAAATCACTGTCGCTAACTTGACTGCTGAAATTGCTGGTCTTGGTGAGAAATTAGCCACTTATTTAACTAAGAACAAGGAATTGGAGGATTACCAAAAGACCATTGAGGACAAACACATTCAATTACAAGGTAGATATCAGGATTTAAATAACGAGGAGACCGATTTAAATAATAGAGAAGTTCAATTGAAGGAACGTAACGTACAAATTGAGCAACAAGAAACCATATATGGTGAAAACGTTGCTCGTTTACAAACCATGTTTGACGAGTTGACTCAAAGAAAATCTGCATTCGATAAGGCTGATCAAGAATTAAAGGCTCAAAATATGGAATACGCTCAACAAGTGCAAGAATTAAGTGACAGACAAATGAAATTGGCTATGGGTGAATTACCGGATGATTCTCGTGATATTATTGAACAAAATAAACTGAAGAAAATGCAGGCCAAATCAGATGTTGATGAAAATGAAGAACCTCAATTGGTCCCAGAGCCTAATTTGGTTTCTAACTTGGGCACTACTGATGATGAAACTAAGACTGATAGCGAAGTATTTGACAAGAATATCCCCGTTGCTCCATCTCAAAGTGAAGTAGGTGAAGGCAACAATTCTAATGTTGCTACTCCAGTAGACAGATTTGAAGGTGAATACGACTTGCCAAGAACCGAGTCCCTAACTTCCAGTGTTGCCAACAATGCACCACAATCTGTTAGAGGTGATACCGAATTACCACAAATGTCTGAAGAACCAACTGCAATTCCAACTACAGCTACTACAGCTACTACTACTTTAGCTGATCAACGCAGTATTACTGATTCTGAGAACTCTATTCAGAAATCACCCGTTGCTGCCACTGCAAACGCCGATTTTGCTAATGCTGTTGACAATATTAATGTACCAGTCATGAACAAGGAAGTCAAGAAGTCGACTGCCATTGATCAAGAATTCCCACCTATTCAACAGTTGCAAGTCGATGAGTCCGATTCTTCTGATGATGAATTTCAAGACACTAAGGATGTAATTAGTCCAAGTATGCAAAACATCGCTAAGGAAAACGTTATTGTACCATCAGCACCAGCACCAGCTGGTATTAAGGATGAATTTGATGATGAATTTGCCGGATTAGAGCAAGCTGCCATCGAAGAAGATGAAGTTGCTGAACCAAAGATTGCTGCTCAAGGTTCTCTTGACTCCCAAGCTGTTGCACCAAGTGTCTCTATGGAACCGTTTGAAACTATCAATCATGCTGATGCAGTTGATGGCGGTTTTACTAGTAGTGCTGCTCCAGCCCAAGCTCCAGCTCCACAGTCAGATGCTGTTAATGAACATGTCTCCAATGATGAATGGGATGAAATCTTTGCCGGATTTGGTAATGCCAAGGAAGTTCAGAGACCAGCAACAGCGTCTCATCCACAGGGGTTATCACAACCACCATTGAGTAACCACAACGAAATTCCTACCATGCAACAACCAAATGCAATGGCAAAGACAGCTGTTGCTGGCCCAAATGCTCCAGTGAACCGGGCTGTTGCCACAACTCCAAAGTCTCTAGCTGTCGAAGAATTGAGTAGCATGGGCTTCACAGAGGAAGAGGCCACTAAGGCCTTAGAAAAGTTAAATTGGGATCTTGAACTTGCTACGAACTTCTTATTAGATAGCGCTTAATCAATATGTGCATTCGGACTCATTTTCTCTATTTACAAAGCTTATTGTACCCTTATGTAATGCACACTGTACCTATATAATTTATGTCTATACACGAATAAATGTTTTTGTTATAAAACGGAAGTCATGATTTGTTTCTATGGGATGCGAGATTTAGTAATAAGAGATAGAACAACTGGAAGGATGAAATTCACAAAAAACCAGTTGGTTGAGTTGATTGAATTCAATGACCGGTTACAACCATATTGGGGTATTCTTGCGATTGCTACAGTTGCTTCTTGCAATGAACCGGAGATGATCCCGAAGATTTACTTGACCGGACTCCTTCAACTCAAGGAACAGAAGCCTCTCAATACTATTATAGAAGAGGTTGATAATTTAATGGAAAGCCAAGAGCTGAGAGATAGAACTTTTGGTGATGTTTCTGACAGTACAATTAAATTTACAGAACGATGCAAGGAGACAATATTGAAGATTAGTGCTATTATCGGTATGCCCCGGTCGATAAATGCATTACGAGAGCTGTATAACTATACACCCACCTCATTAAGGAGTCGAAATGAATCTCATAGAATGTCAACGATGGATCAAACTCAAAGAGGTGTAGCTCATTGGAACAAGATTTACGATAAAGTATCGACTCGTATTATTCGTGATTTGAATAATTTTTATCCAGATTTATGGCAGTTTGTTATACGTGATATCTATGGTGATATTTTATCCTTTGACGATGTTATATCTGGACCAGAGACTAGTCTGATTGTAATATGTGCATTGATTCCACAAGATGTGAATGCACAATTAAAGGGTCATCTAAGGGGATCTGTGAATATCGGATGGGATCCTGAATTTATCAACATTGTAAGAAATTTTGGGTTAATGATATCTGTTTGGTGCGGAATTCGTTGGAAATCCGATGTAGTTAAACTGTAGATCGGTTAATTATTAAGTGCTCATTATATATTCCCGTTCAAATATTAATATTCTTTAAAATTACATACAGTTACAGTTAGGAACGATACAAAACTCATTCAAATATATTCCTAAACGAAACTCAAAATAATACATATAACCAAACAAAGAGTACTTAAAAACTAATTTTAATTTGTCTCACAAAGGGCAGACAATTCCAGAATATACTTGCCTTCCTTTTGCACTTGTTCTTTATTCTCACTTTTAATATACTTCCAACCAATTATTTTTTTGCAAAGATGACATTGAATGTCACATACCAAATACGTCCCTGTTAGCATTGATCTTTTTTCTACTTTCCCTTCAGTGATATTTATAACTTCTGCTATGAGGTACGCATCACCTGTCTTCCCACGATATCCATCGGAAATAATATCAGGAGAGGATGCTAGATGTGAGCGGCATGTCTTACAACCATATATGATGAATTTATTGGTCGTTTTCTCCTCTAAATTATGATGAATTCTATGGGAATATCTTCTACCAATTGGATGTGAGACCGATATTGGGATTGGGAACGTTGTGTCGGAATCCGAATCAGACTCCACACAGTTGAACCTAATTAGCAATTCATTGTAGTCAATCTCATCGCAGCCACTTTGATCTGAATCAGTGTCATCAAAATCTATATAATCTACAGACTCCAAAGGTGACAATCGAGTGTGCATATTGTGTTCAATATAAGACATAGAAGGTAATCCCATTATGTCTGAATTATCTATGTTGAATTCTTGTTTCTGTTAAGTTATTTATTTCATTGTATAACATAGTATTATCTAATATATAGATATATATATATAGTAGTGAAAAAAAAACCAATTAAAGGGTTGGAGATGTATTGATGTTTGTAACCAAAAACAAGTTCTGAGAATTACAATAAATCGTCCTCTGCCTCTGTAATAGTTTCTTTAATCTTAAGCAAGATTGTAGTCTTCCATTTGTCTAACTTAGCAAACTTATCGTAATCAAAGACGACTTGTGACAATCTTTCAGCATCGTTTTCATTCAGACATTCGATCAAATTTTGTAACAAAATGGCCTCTCTACTATCATTAAAGTTTGGATCTTCATGTTGCCCTTCTTGTAATGTTCTTGTAGCAGCAACAGTATCAGTGGCAGCCAAGTTACACAACCCTTTCTTCAAATAGTATTCCTTAAGGGACCATTGACTCAACCTATTACCGATACTGTTCTTTATCAGAGTTGAGTAAACGTTAGAGGCTCCAATATAATCGCCATCCAAAGCCATCAGATCCGCAGCACGAACCCAACACTTATTTGACAACGCAATAGCTTGATCCTGAGCGTACCACTCAGCACTCACACTGAAGGCCTCAATGGCCAATTTATACTCCCTTAAATCAACTTCGTAGATTTCACCTAATTCGAACTTGAAATTAGCGGCTCTACGAAATTGACCCTTCTTCGTGAACAAATCTACCGCGCATACTAACGCATCTACCGCCTTTTGACCTAGGGACTGGCTCTTATAACACTTATAAGCATCCACGTAAATGTTAGCTGCATCGTCCTCGTTTCCTGCTTTGATCTGGAAAGTAGCAGCTTTAAGAAAAGAATCACCAGCTAATTGGACCTCCTTTCTTAGTTTGTATAAGTTTGCGGCTTGGATACAGAGATCAGCAGCCTCCTCGTAGTTGTATGTATCATTAGCGAAGAGTTTCATGAATCCCTTGGTGGGAACACCTTTCTTTTCAGCCTAGAGGTAATGTTAGTAAATAGAATATAAAAATAGAAAGAGAGAGGAAGGCACATACTCTTGCAATTAATTCTTTTGGATCGGACATGGTTGATTTTGTTCGATAGGCTATAGATTAATAGAGGATTTATTGAAATTTTGTGTTGATATGGTAAAAATTTGGCCCAGACACCACACTGTGAGTTTTATTAAATAAAGTATAAGTAAGTGTATTAGTAAGTGTTGATATTTATGAATATTTGTGACGTGTAATGTATGTTATGTAGTGTTTTCATGTTGATATGTGTACCCGTATAGGTGCTTTTATGTAGTTTCTATGTAGTTTTATTGTCCGAGCATAGTAATAATATGTTATTGTATAGGAAAAGATAGTGTACTTTGATGTAGTATATCAAAACTTTGGGCCGGCAACCAAGTAATACATGGTACGATAATGTATCGATACATATCAATTAAGGTTCATATTCGTTAAAAAATTATCTGTTGTATAATTTCTCTGAAATAACACGATAAAACTATAGAACAATATATAAAGAATATATGTAGGTATTAACTTATCTGAGAGAGTTGAAGCTATTGCAATGTTTTTTTATAGGAACTGGCCACTACCATTTAGGTTAAACAAAAATAAGGGCATAAATGTTTTTAGAAAGGTATAAATATAAAAAGGTATAAATATAAAAAGGTATAAATATAAAAAGGTATAAATATAAAAAGGTATAAATATAAAAAGGTATAAATATAAAAAGGTATAAATATAAAAAGGTAATATAATTAAACAAGGTACAACACTTTACAAAAAGAGGAGAACGTATATAATAAGATGCTTAATGTTCCAAAAGTTATACGTCTTCTAATACAGGACATAGAAGATTACTCACAATGCTTAACAGTTTGTTAGTGATATTATTTGCTTTAATGACCTTTATCCAATGCGACCCAATCAATGGCACACAGTACACAAACGATTACAAAGACATGTCAATTGAAATA
The DNA here is from genome assembly GCA_030572895.1 of Jamesozyma jinghongensis. Lineage (NCBI taxonomy): Eukaryota > Fungi > Ascomycota > Saccharomycetes > Saccharomycetales > Saccharomycetaceae > Jamesozyma > Jamesozyma jinghongensis. The sequence continues at coordinate 53,722 of JAJMCG010000035.1, forward strand.
AATGGTATTTTGTCCAATAGACCTATGACATTATGGGAAGATATGTCTGCGTTTGTAAGCAATGGTGATGTGCTGGAAACAGAAGAAGACTTGGAATTGTATGTTGAAGCAATTGCAGAGTTCCTTGAGATTGACGACAGAGATTATGATTAAATAATTGTTGTATGTTTATATAGTTAATATAATAGTTTATCACGTTGAAAACATATAATATACTCTGTTACACGAAATGCTCTTCTTGTACCAAGCCATAACCATATTTGATTTTACCGACAAGAGTTGTTACCACGCTAGAAGACAAATATGGTACATCGTTAACGTATATAAAATACCTTACAGTATTCATTACAATACAATACAATGCAATAATATGCAATAATATGCAATACAATAACATATTATATTTAATTTTCGGGTAACCGTATTATGTTTTCAAAACAAAATCATTATGTAAACCATTTGAAATACTACTAATTATAAACCCATTAGTAAAACTGCAGATACAGACACAACGAAAGCGATGGGTATCTGTGCCAGTAAGGATGATCAACCCCAAAATACACAACAGACTACTGCTGCCACCAAAGGACGTTTGAAAAGCACACAGCAACAATCTTCCACACTGGATTTATCCCCCACTGACCCCAAGGATGACAAGATTCAGGACATATCTGAGGCCATGAGGGACCATTCCATAGCCACATCAATGTCAACCGTTGTTACACCTGCAAAGGCAAAGAAACAAGCTACAAAACCTGCCCCTTTCCAGACAACCAATGAGGAGATGAAGGTATTGTTATTGGGTGCTGGTGAATCAGGTAAGTCTACCATTTTACAGCAACTAAAGATTATACATCAGAATGGGTACTCTCAGGAGGAAATAGACAGTTATATTCCCATTGTTTACAATAATATCCTGGAGATAGGGAGAGATATAGTCAGTGCACGTTTACAATATGACATTCCTTGGGATAACGATATCTCTCAACAAGAAATCGACACCCTTACCAACTTCTCCTTTAATGGATTTATTACAAACGGATCCACAGAGGACCTAGCTTCGATGACGTTTCCACACGATATATATCTCACTTTACAGAAAGTATGGAAGTCAGAAGTCACGAGGGACTTACTCGCTAGTACTAAATCCTCAACTTTCTACATGATGGACTCCACACCATACTTTATGGATAACCTTACAAGAATCACAACACACCCTTACAAACCTACACTTCAGGATATCCTTCGGTCTAGACAAAAAACCTCAGGTATATTTGACACGCACATTGACATGGGGTCTAACCTGAAACTTCATTTCTTCGATGTCGGTGGTCAAAGATCGGAAAGAAAGAAATGGATACATTGTTTTGATAATGTCACCCTTGTCATTTTCTGTGTCTCATTATCCGAATATGATCAGTCTTTACTAGAGGACTCCACACAGAACAGATTTCAGGAATCGCTGACCCTGTTTGAAAATATCGTCAACTCAAGATGGTTTATTAGGTCTTCCATAGTACTATTCCTTAACAAGATCGACTTGTTTGCGGAGAAATTGAAGACTAAACCTCTAGAGAATTACTTCCCAGATTATAAAGGCGGTGCTGATATTAATAAGGCCACAAAATATATCCTATGGAGATTTATGAAAATGAACAGAGCCAATTTGAGCATATATCCGCATGTAACACAGGCCACGGATACTTCCAATGTCAAGTTAGTCTTTGCAGCAATTAAGGAAACCATTCTAGAGAACAGTCTCAAGGATACAGGTGTGCTTGTTTAAAACAAACATAAACCAATCCTCTTATTTACACAATTATATAATTACAAAGTAACAACATATGTACATATTTGAATAAATTTGTATCTTCCAACAAACTAATATGTAACAAGGAAATAAAAAAACTACGCTGAAAAATATTTAATTACTTAACACCAAACCCAACAAAACATAAACATGAAGTCACAACCAACAGAGGAATCTGGGATCAACCTGGCCCTCGATCCAAACTTATTATCCCTCCCTATCCATCAACCTGCCCTGGCAAATTCCTCAGGAGAAATCACACCCGTTGCTGAGACAGATGCAGCAGAGATCTTGGAACAATCACAGGATGCCTCCCTGACAAAGAAATCGCAATCTCTGATTAACAACCCATACGAGATATACGGACAGATGCCTCTTTCACAACTAATTCCATTGATTCTCCAACAGAAACGGGTTCCATTCTCACAATTGCTAGAATCAGAACTAGAAAACGAGATCCTGAACCCTACGCATCCCCAAATCACCTCAACTACCATAACAGATCAATTAAAGAATGATGATGAGCCACCAATCCCTCAACAACAAAACAGTACACCATTGGATACGATTCGTCAAACGATGATCGATCAAATAAACACTGCTATGAACGAATCTTCTCTAGCACTAGAGACAATCTCTTTGCTTCTATCCTCTGTACGTGAAAACAATGCAAAGAATTCAATCTCTCCATACTTGAAACGTGCTGTACCCCTAGGGTCCCTTAATAGTGATCACATCGTCACACATCCTGACAAGGAGAAACAACAAGATACGATTGCATTTGGGATGGGGTGGAAGTTAAGGTGTCTTGAGGAATCTAGGATGTTACTAAAGGAGACAGTTGAGTCTCTATGGGCTAGTATCGCTAAGGAGCATGAGTATTGGAGAGTAGTAGGCGACGTTATAAAGAATACTGATGTTGTATTTAAACTGAGAGATAAGTCAGGAAGTGGACGATTGTTAGGGATCAAATTTGGATTTGAGGATAGTGGATCCACTTATAGATTAGATCGTGGTGTGGCTATTTTAAAAAACAATGAGGAGTTAAATAAATTGGAATTGGTGCCGTTTAATTTATCTGGTGGTAATAGCACAAGTAGTAGAAGTGTGAGTAACAGTTCAAGAAATACTGGAAATGTTATAAATAACAAGAATCTGACAAATGTTCAGATGGGTGCTTCCATAGTCCCCAGTAATGAATCACACATGGACGCCGGAACTGTAGCTGGTGTCGCTCAACAGCATAATGAGAATGAGAATGGGAATGGCAGCACAACGCATTTCCTAAGAGTGCGAATCCTTACCAAAATTGAGTCAGAGGACGATTACATCCTAACTGGTGAGAGTTCAATTAATAAGAATTTTTTCAATTTGGAGGACATTAGAGAACAAATCACCAAGTTTAAGAACATTATCTTTGAGAAGGAACTGCTTTATCAAATGAAGAAAGAATGTACCAAATTGATTTCATACGGGGTGAAGATCGACAACGAAAATAAGATTGTTATAGAATTACCTAATGAAAAATTTGAGATTGAGTTGATTAGTGTCATCGATGACCTGTATGATGACTCCATGGTGATCAACCATGAACAAGATGCACCAAAGATCAATGACAGAAGAGCCAATTTTGTTCTAATCACTTTAAGAATGTCACTCATCGTCATGTTCAAGAAGAATCTAAGAGCGAAATTGGTTCATGCATATGGTCATGATGCAAACCAAATCCTATTGATTAAACCGATTTTAGGTAAACTAAGACATCAAAATTACAAAATGCTTTTGAAAAAAATTATCAAGGATACGGTGTTAGATACTGTCGAGGGTAGCGAGGTTCAGGAGAAAAATCTGACGAAGATTAAGGACAAGCATTTATCAATGAAGCAACAGGATACTGACACCCATATAAACAAACTCAACCGTGATATACGCGCTTTCGATAAGCTTCTGGACATGCCAATGACACAATTTGAGATTGGGCTGCCGCATAAGAATGACCAACTGATCATCGCATTGAAATCTACCAATTACTGCAACGCTATAGTGTCTGTGAAATACGTCACCCACAGCAACGCAGGTGATGATGACCTGACCAACATTGTCTTTGATACCGAGTTTGCCGAATTTAAGGAACTAGAGGAGTTCCTGCACTTCATAGTGAACGAGTATATCCAGAAGGACACTGAACCTTTGTTACATTCCAAAGAAATTTAATTAAGACGTATATAAGCATAACATATAAAATGTATATATTGTCTAACAAATGGAAAAATTAAAATAACTAATCGGAGAAAAAAAATATCAATGTTGAAGTTCTCGAAGAACATAAAATAGTAACAAATAAGACATCCTAGAGACAATTCACAGAAATGGGCTACACTTTAACTATTCTAGGCTGCGGTGTGATGGGTCAAGCGATCCTTTCCGCTATTTACAATGCTCCAAAAGCTACTGACCCTGCCACTGCAAAGCTATATCCTTCCAAGATCATTGCTTGTAACCATGACGATCCTTCAGTAAATGCTGTCCTGGACCTTATTAAAGGGTTTGGTGACTCTCCAAACGGTATCATTGTTGAGGGTTCCCATTCAGCTAACGGTAAAGCTGTCAGTGAATCTGATGTTGTGTTGTTGGGTACCAAGCCTTACTTAGCTGAGAAGGTTCTTGATGATGTCAAGCGTGAAATTGAGGGTAAGCTGATCATTAGTATTGTTGCTGGTTGGACTATTTCTCAATTACAAGGTTATACCTCCACAGTTTCTCGTATCATGACTAACACACCAGCAAAGTATGGTGTCGGTTGTGCTGTGGTGTCTCATTCTGTTGAGTGTAATGATTTACAAAAGAAACTTGTCAAGGAATTGATCGACAATGTCGGTAAATGTATTGAGTTGCCTGAACGTAACATGGATGCTGCTACTTCTTTAGTTGGTTCTGGTCCAGCTTTTGTTCTGTTAATGTTGGAAGCAATGATTGACAGTGGGATCAAGATGGGTATTCCATACAAAGAATCCCTAGAGTGTGCTACACAAGTTATGAAGGGCACCTGTACAATGGTTGAGGAATCTAAGTTGCATCCTAGTGTCTTGAAGCACCAGGTCTGTACTCCTGGGGGCACCACCATTGCTGGGTTATGTGTCATGGAAGACAACGGTGTCAAGAGTGGGTTGATCAAGGGGTTCCAGGAGGCTGCTGATGTTGCTGCTAAGTTGGGCCAAAAGAAGTAATTCTAGAAGTATCTATATCACGATTAATTTGGATCTACTAGGAAGAATATAATATCTATATATCTATCTATATAAACCTTAAAATATAATATATCCCTGCAGAGTCACACTATCTATACAACGATTTTTAATGGATTATGATGATTATGCACGATTGTTTGGAAAAACATTCTTAATCATCCAACGATCTCTTCTGAACGATGATAAGCTAGCTACACACTGCATATACTTCATATATGCTACCTTAAGTACATCCATTTAGTGAAATCTTAAATCTATTATTTATCAAATGGTTTGCATTTTCTATTTAGCCCACTATAGTTCAATGTGGTTTATTCATGTTATATTGGCTATCTTTTGCTACCTATTCCACTGGCCAGTTCTCAAAATGCACTTGTAGAGCTTATACTATTTAGACAGTGAACAGTCGCAAATAAGAAAATACAATACGGTTTAACAATTGGAAATACACCATCCTTTTGAAACCAGCTTAGAATCTAAATTCAATTCTAGAAGCCACAATTCATAACCGATCCAATATACAACAGATGCATTATATTTTTTTTATAACAACAGCGAAATGAATCCCAACTACATCAGTTTACAATGCATATCTCCGGCATTACATATTCACAACACAACACTCCATTGGTTCAACAAACACTCCACTCTATTCTACAATTAACTATAGTTTTCTATACAATATACACATTTCATTACAATAAATATAGAACAAATATTATTTGCCTGTCGGAAAAGCGGAAAGAGTCACAACATTTTTCGAATACATGACTCTCTAGAAAAATCGATGAGGTTCAACCCAACTATATAAATACAATATTGTGTTAATCTATAAACTACCTGTGTACCCATAGAGACCACTCAATGGCTGAAATTAACTCTATTACGGACACTTTTGCGTTTGAGGATTCCCTTCCCAGGCTGCCGCTTCCAGACCTCAGTGAAACCCTTTCTCACCTCAAGAGATCCCTTGAACCCTTATATTATGCTGACGGGTACTACAAGCACCCATTGGACCCAAAACAAATTCTTACCCTAACATCTATTCTTAAGAACTTTGAAGGTTCCACTGCTGCTAAGAAACTCCAATCAAAATTACAAGAATATCACAACAATGATGTCTCATACTTGGACAGACTGCACTTGGACATCAATAATCAGACCTCGTCCCAAGGAATTCAAGATGATATTCTTCCCCGTAATCCATTTCTCATTCTTGCTGATGACGCTATCCTAGATATTACACAAGCTGATAGATCAGCTACGTTGGTTCATTCATCCCTACGGTTCATCTCTGCATTGAAAAAAGGATTGCTTCCACCAGATAAGAACGCAAGGACAGGAAATCATTTGTCTATGCACCCCTATTTGAACTTATTTGGGACATCTCGTGTTCCTGTGTTTCAAGACGGTGAAGTCGAGAAATTCGATTTAAACAAGCCATACACTATGGACGACCTTGAGAAAGATGATGAGAAAGAGGATACAGAGGTCCATGGGATTACAATTGCAAGGTATCCGAACGCTAAACATATTCTGATTATATCCAAGGGTCAATATTACACTATTGAAGTGCTTGATGACGACAATGATGTACTTTACACATTGGTGGAATTGACTATGTTGTTTGAACATATAATGGAAGATTCAGAGAGAAATAATAATTTGAACAAATCAACAGCGTTGGGATCCCTAACATCTCATTCATTCAAGAATTGGAAATATGCAAGGAAAAGACTTCAGAAAAGATATCCTCAAGAGTTACATCTAATTGACTCAGCATTGTTCGTTTTGGTATTGGATGAATCAGAGGGTGGTGACTCAACAGTTCATGAAACTTGTAAGAGATTATTTTATGGTACCACAATTATCAATAGTCGAGGTCATCAAGTAGGGTCCTGTGTCTCTAGATGGTATGACAAATTACAACTGGTAGTAACTAAAGATGCTAAGGCTGCTGTAATTTGGGATTCTTTTACATGTGATGGTTCCGTTGTTTTAAGATTTACTTCAGAGACTTACACAGAGGCTATCTTGAGATTAGCAAAGGAGGTTAATGCTGATCCTCAATTTTCGTTATGGCCAGAGATTAAACAATCCAAAGTTTCCAAGGTTCCCTTAACAAATGAAACTTCGAAGAAATTGATTAACAAAATTGATTGGTCTTTTAGTAATATTTTAAACACGCATGTACATTTATCTGAAACAAAACTAGCTGATTTAATTTCCAAACATGATATTATCCATGCTTCGATTCCGTTGGGTCGTAGATCTGCTCAAAGACTAGGTATCCATGCTGATTCCATGATCCAGATTGCTTTACAGGTTGCACACTATTCTTTATACGGTAGAATGACCTTTACCATGGAACCAATCTCGACAAGGGGTTTTAAAAATTCAAGATCATCCTTTATCAACATTCAAAATCAAGAATTGTTAGAACTTTGTCAATTGTTTATCTCAACTTCAAGTGATGGCTTTGCAAAATTGCAAAAATTTACACAAGCATGTGAACAACATGCGGCTAACGTCAAGGCCGCTAAATTGGGTTCAGGTTACGAGAAGCATTTTAATGCATTGCGGTACTTGCACAAATTTCATAAGCATTTTGGGATTGAGTTTACAGAAGAAGATGAGATTGTCTCTCATAAATTATTCGATGACCCTATCATCGCACCATTTTATCAACCTGAATTGATAGCTGCCAACTGTGGGAACGCTGCTACAACTACCTTTGGTATTACCCCAGCAGTTTCTCAGGGTTTTGGGATTGGTTACATTATCAAGGATGATCAATGTGACTTGACTGTCACATCTCAATTTAGACAAGGTGAAAGATTAATGTTTATGTTAAATTGGGTCCTACATGAGATCCGTGCATATTGGAGAATGGCTCGTGATGGGTCCGTGACAGGTGTCAAGATCAGTCCAACCGTAGATAGATTGTACAAGATGGACAATGCAATTAAGGAAGAAAAGACAGAGCTTAAGGAGAGAAGCGGTAGACTCTCCAGAAACCAAAGTGGGTTTGGTTTCTTCGATATGACACGTCACAGTAGAAGCGCATCTGCTACACCAAGGGACGCCAGATTTAAAATAGGTGACGACATTGCTAATAGAAATTTTGAAAACAGTAGTAACAAATTGGCATCTAGATTTTCTGAATTGATTATGCATGAGACACATTCAAGTCTAGCATTATCTGTTCCAACTGAAAAAGAAAAACTTGACACTGGGTTTGAAATTGCACAGATTCAACCTATTCTGGAAAACGATTCCTCATATATAGGTGATGACAGCAGTGATGGCGAAATCTTTTTCAGCAGCACTGTCAGACCAGAGACTAGGAAGGGTAACAATGTTATTACCTCTAAATTCGAGATAAACTTTGACCGTGGGGAAGTCGGTAGGAAGGTTGCCACTTTAGACTAGCGAAACCTTATATTATTTATATATTCACTTATTTATACATAGCTTGACTCGTTAATATATATACTATTATGCACTTATGAAATCTTGTTCCGGTTTCGGACAAAAACTCCGCTACCGGTGAAACAGAAATAATACAATTTGAGTCATCGAGAAGACTTATTTTGAGTATATGTTAAATTTTTCCTATAATTTTGAGATCTATTTGTTTAAGATTGATTGCAGTTCAAAATCAAGTTGTCAACATGAAACGCAAGTACGCATGCTGTGCATGTAGACAACAGAAGGTAAAGTGCAATGCAATCACAAGAGCTTCTGGTATTTGTTCCCGCTGTGAAAAGAAGAAACTGTCCTGTGTCTTAGAGACTGATCTTCGAGGCTCCGTAAAAAAATCTATTAAAGGCAAAGTTGAGTTAGCATTGCCTGTCTCGAAGAGAAACAACATTATTCGAGCGATTCAATCTGTTCATTCACCTTTGTGTATCGATGAAACTGAGATATTAAAACAAGAGAACCAAAAATGTCAGTCCGTACAGAATCAATTTATTTCAATTAGCCACCTACATACTGGAATTAACTCTATCACTCCATATGAACCTATGGTATGTAGCCCCAAACAATTAGGTGATTTTAAGATCAACTCTGAGGACATCGTCAAATGTTTTCAAGAGTTTATAAACAATTATCACCCATTTTTACCCGTAGTCAATATTGAAATTGGTCCAGATAAAATCTTTCATTTATCTCCATGTTTATTCTGGGTCATAATTTTGACTTCTGTTAGAAGAATGGCTATTTTTAGTTCGGAAGATCAACAACTTTTAACAACATTAGTGAAATCTATCCTAGCTGAAGTGACTATTTCCCCAATTGTTCAATATACACCTCACGATTCAGATTCTGAACCAATATTAAATGGATCATCTGTTTACTCGGTTCAAGCCTTTCTAATTTTCACGTTCTGGCCACCACTATCCTCATCACTAAGTGCAGACTCCTCGTGGAACACCGTTGGGACGGCAATGTTTCATGCTATTCGTTTAGGTTTAAACAGTATTGAAAATACGAAGTCAATGTGGAATTGTGAACAGATGAGAACATGGAATTGTTGTAATGTCGTTTCACGAATATGCGCCTCGACGTTTGGATTCCCAGCTTATACATCACTTAATAATATCCGTATATCTAGAGAAAAGAAAAATCAAGATAATGTAATAAGGATAATGCTGGACATTATTGAATTTGAGGATGAAGTACAGAGGTCAGTATATGATTCTCCAAAAAGCATCATTTCTATGGAAGAACGACTTCCGCTATTGAAATGCCTTGAGGAAGAACTAAACCATTTGATCGCGAAGCTAGGCCAAATTGATCATATTCGATATTTTCAGACAATGTCAACTAAAGTACGTCTTTTGACTTATTATTTCTTTTCAAATGACAATAGGGATCAGTCAATGAGTGTGGAAACAAAAAAGGGCCTCATTAGATTATATAATACAGCATTATCGACAATTGAGCATGTAGTAGAAATGTGCAAAGTTAATCCGAATATAATAAAATATTCGCCTGGTGTATTTGTATTAAACATTTGGCAAACGTCCTATATTATCAGTAAACTTATATTTTCATCTTTGAATTCTGTATTGGATTTAAATCGCGGGAAGGATGCATATCAAAATGCATTAAGGATCACATCGGAAGTGTCAATTGTAAAATATGACATGGCGTATAGATTCTCAGGAATTATGAGAAGTGTATGGAGCATGTTTAGTTATAATTTTTCAATCATGCAAAAAAAATCGAAAAGTGTTGTATCAGATAGAAACTTCAATTTAACAATAACTGTTAAGTCAAGGAAATCCGTTAGTGTATTTTTCGATTCTTTGTATTTATTGCAACAAACGTGTGGAATCGCAAAATTAGAGAGGGAAATTCAAGGTAGAGAAGATATCATATACCATGTTGAAAATCCCAATAAGAACCACGTTCCATCTATCAAGAATGATGAGGATAATGAAGCTACCCGACTTATTATAAAAAATACACCTCTAGATCCAGCACCAATCAAAGAAAACCCAATCATTAAGTTATTACCAAATCTACTGAATGACCATTCAGAATCCAATATAAATTTGCCTGGATATTTACAAGATTCTGCATCCTGTAGCACACCACCTTCAGCTAGAGAACAAACAAATGATTCGGCTCTTGGATATTGGAATAACTGGACATCTGATGTAGTTTTAAAGGATGTCGACATGTTGCTTAATGAGTTTGCTTTTGAAACTAAAACGTAAAGATGCGTGACATTTTTCGATATATATCCAACTCTGCCAAAATACAAAAGTATGTTATTATTCATAAGAAATAATGTATATATTAGATATTCATCTTAATATAAATCTGCAATATCATCGCCATGGTGTTTCTTTTGATGGATTTCCTCCTTTGAATTCCCTTTATCTGCTGTTCCTTTCATTGCGATACTTTTTTGAGGTGTCTCCTCAGTACTCTTAGTGTTGGTATTTCTAGATTGATTATTCGGTTCCGCTTGTGATACACCCAATCGCTTCTTTAATGGGTTAGAATCCGATTGTGTGCCAGACAACTTTCTCTTCTCAGGTTTACTTTGATATCTAGATGCAGCGGTTGATGCAGCGGTTGCTTTCGAATGTGATATTATGGTAGCACTTGAAGATTGATATCTTGTACTTGAGGGAGGACGACTGTAATTAGTAGACTTTCCATTATTACCATATTGTTTAGAAGAATAATTTGTAGAATGAGTATCGTAATGAATTGGTGGTGCTTGATTATTGAAGCGGGAGTCTTCCGTGTTATATTTATGTGGTGTTTTTCTCGTATTATCGTTGTTGTAATAACCATTTCTTGGTATTTGAGATTGATTATAATTATCATTATTTTCTGTATTGTTGGAATAAGCCTGTGGTACATTGTTATCAACATTATTGTAACGTGACTTTGTTTGGTGGTAATTTCTATCGCTATAATAATTTATATTTTGATTATTATTATAATTATTCCTATGATTTTTATGATGATTCTTGTCAAAAGTATTATGGTTTTGGTTTTCCTTAATGTTGACATGTGGTTTATTTTGAGAGCTTAATACATTGTTATTTGTTCTATTCATCATATTTGCAGGTGCAGCAGGGAGTTTCTTGGAAGGTGTATCATTATGTGGTCCCTTAGGAAAGGGGTTTTGTTTTCTTGCAGAAATAGTAGGTTCCATAATATGGCCTTTCGGAGCTGCGGGAACTCTTTGTGACATACTTTGGTGCATTTCTTCTTTATAACGTTTGATATCTGCTTCATGGCTCTCCTCACAAGGTAAGGATAATGTCGTTGATGGTAGAGGGTCTTCCTTAAAAAATGGATCATTCTTGGCAGACATAGCGGTATATCTTTTTAACGGATCCAGTGCCAATAGTTTTGATAAAAATGCCAACCCAGATTTATTTAGATGTTTACCAAATCTCTCTTTGAGGGTACCCTTGTATTTTGTTCTAGTTAATTCAGCACCTGGTAAATACTGAGCTAGTTTCCAATCTTCCTCTGTAGGTGTGCCCATTAATTTAAAGATAACATGACCTTGATCAATATCAGAGGTACCTTGCAAAATTGGTTTCTTCTCAAAACATTCAGCAAAGACGCAGCCGACACCCCACATATCAACGGCAGTAGTATAATGTTTATCACCAAGGACTAGCTCTGGTGCTCTGTACCACCTTGTAACAACAACAGATGTATATTTGGCACCTGAACCAGCACTACCGGGGTATTTTAAGTTCGGTGGAGAACCATAATATAATCTAGCCAAACCAAAATCAGCAAGCTTAACAATACCGTTATGATCAATTAAGATGTTTGCAGTTTTTATATCTCTGTGCATATATTTTGAACAATGAATATAATTCACACCTTCTAATAGTTGCAGCATGATGTTCTTGATATCACTCATTTCTAATTTGATTCTTGGGTTGTGCAAAATTCCAGATAAATCAGACACCATGTACGGCAGAATCATATAGAAGAATTTGTTATTGGATGGTTTTTCTCCAGTATTCAGTGGATTTTTTGACTCGTTTTGTTTTTCATCACGATGGGACTCTGGAGATGAATCGTATACCATTTCAATCAATTTTATTATATTTTTATGATTTAGTTTCTTCAAAATTGTTATTTCTCTCTGGGCGGTGATTGGAAACAAGTCATTCTCAACATTGACCAAAATTCTTTTCATAGCAACCTGTCTTTGTGTTTCTAAATGAATACCTTTATATACTGCACCAAATGTACCTTGACCTAGTTTTTCATCTGCTTTATAATGATGAATAAACTTTGTCACACCATAGATTTTCTCGTTGGTTCTAGGTTTTAACTCAATATATGAAAGTCCAGTCTTTGGATCATTCTGGACTGTTGGAGTCTGTTTAACTTTACCAATCTTCCACTTTCTTACAGACGAGAGAGATCCTGTTGGGGTCATTGTAGGTGTGGTGGATGCAGACACCAATGGAGTTGTACCATCGGCTTGTTCACATTTTATGGAAGTTAAATCACTCATTGATATATTCTCAATTGCTATAGGTGGAACTCAATAAGCAGTTTCCTTCACAATTCTAACAAAGTTACAACGAAGATTATTTGCTTTATTATTGTAACTTGTCTTGGTTTGTTTCTTATATAATAATAAGCGTCAACTCTTCAATCTGAGATTCTGAAATTTCCATCGCGTACCTTAAAGACAACCTCGCTAAATACGTATATCGCGTTACACGACTAAATAAAGCATCGATGATTACATAATTGAAGTAAGTAATACTGATTTTAATGTCACAGAGACTCCTATGTACAGATGACAATATTCTAGAATAATATAATGTATATTATGTGTTCCTCTTTAATTAGGACATCTATAATTGTGTCCATGGATAGTACATTGAAGATTTAGGAACGATTTTCCTCAGCTCTTGTAAAGACACTTGCACTTGATATATCCTTAAGTCAAAAGGTATGATGGTGCCTTGAAACTGATAATTACTGGCTTGAAATACGGCAGACGCATTTTCTCTCATTGTTACAGCAGCTTTTTCGGCAATCAGGCCTAAGCATTCTAAAGATTCCCAAATATTCTTTACGTCTCTTTTTGACCACAATTTAATTAAATTGTCGACAATCTTAACAGATCCCGCATTAAGATTAGATGTTGATGGGATTTTCACATTCATTGACTTAATCATCTCCTTGTACTCCACATAAGCTAAATTGAAATTAATAGCCTCATCCTTCGATTTCAGAGCCATTCTCGCACTACAAATCAAAATTGCTAGTTCCAAATCAGATAATGAATTTATCCTGCCAACATAACTATTTTGTAATTGATTGTTGGCATATTCATTTAACATTTTGCAGGATTGCAAAGATTCTTTTAGGCTTTTAAATGATAAAGATGTACTTATTAAAAGATGTAATGGATTCTTTAACATTGATAATGATTGGTATGTTTCATAATTAACTTTCAAGTTCTGAAATAATGTTGAATCTTCATCTTTGAGCAGACTATCAACCAATGAAGTCCAATTTGTTAAGAGCTTCTGTTCACTTTCGAACTCTTTGTTTTGGTAATATACTGGTGCTCTTGGAACCATGTATTCGTTAACGCTAGAAATAAATTTATCCAAATCATGGAATTCTGGTGTATAAATAATTCTCTGAGAGAATCTACTCTTGACTCTCTTTTCTAAATACTCAGAAATATTCAATTTTGTAGTACTGCCAATAATACAAACTGGTACCATAGCATGTTCAACCATATCAAATAAATTGTAAAGTAATGTTTGTCTAACAGGGCCAGCAAATGTATCGATTTCATCAAAAATAAAGACAATAGTAATTTTAGTAGTTTTATCATATTTGGTTTTAGAATCCCCCGTGGTAAAATCCAATAATCTCAGAACCTTGGCAAAAACCTCAGTAAGAGAGCCTTTACTAATATCTCTGGTTCTATTTTCATTTTCATCCATCTTGTCATCATCCTCTTCTCCATCTTCTCTATCTTCTCCCTCCTCTGCAATCTCTTCGTTTACAATCCCATGAAGATCCTTTAACTGGCGTTGAAGTTGAGTTGCAATACTATTAATTGCAGCTTTCTCCGAGTGAATTATACCATTAAGTTTGACTTTAATAAATTGATTGCTGTAATCCTTCGACAATAAACTTAATTCGTGTTCTACCAGAAATGTTTTGCCACCACATCTTGGACCAACCAATACTACAGAATGACTCTCCTTTTGGATGATCGATTGTTTCAAGATTCTAGAGATCTCCTGTCTTGTATTATTTTGATATGATAGTATTTTCGTCTCAGTAGGTGGTAATGTACCATAAATATGACGTATCAGCCTCTGTTTAAATTTAATAAAATTTGAATCAGAATAATTAACAGGCTTAAATCTTTTCCTTACCTTACTTTTCCCATCTATATGAACTTGGTCCTTCGAGATCTCTGCCGCATCACGCTTTATCGGTAGTAATTCTATTTGATCCAGCATATCAGGTCTTTTTTCTCTATTTTTTGCTGGTTCCAATGGTATTTCAGCTGGTGGTAAATTCTGTGGACTCATAATTATTTAACTTGTATAATTTACAAATGATTTAGTGAACTACTCATCCTAACTATCTGTTAGGTAAACAAAAAATCTATAATTTTTCATAATGAAATTTCGGATTTGCGATTTTTGTTAGAGCATTTCTGGTAGTAGGTATTCTTGACAAATTCAGTGCTTTGAGTTATAAAACTCAAATTTGCTTTCAAACAAGTCATTAGCTCAGTTGTGACTATCAAGTGTTAGAATTAGCTTATTTGTTGAATCGAATAGATATATCAGGGGCGAAATTTGACATATTGCAACTGATAAATACCTTTGTTAGAGATCGCGACTGATAGAAACGCAGATATATACTAATAACAATGAGTAGGATAGACCTATCATCAGTAAGCAGTGATTCTTTTTTTACAGCAGACTACTTTTCAAAGGTTAATCTTATATCTGAACCAGCAGAGAAGAAACGTAGGTTTTCGCCACCTCCAGTTGATAAGGAAGTATACTTAAATTACCAAAACACTATTGTAGGATGTACAACCAAATGGTGTCTATCATATAAGTATTTAAAGAGTGAGTTCGAAGATCCTTTGGATCTTATTAAGAAAGATGATGATCTGCCAATACAGTCTTTTGCTCCAAAGGATGAAATTGAACAAATATTGACAACTATAGAAAAAAGGGTAAAGGACCCTGAAACATTAGATGATTCCGACTTAGATATGTTGTTAGATGAAGATTCCTCTGAAATTTCAACGCAAGTCCAGGAGACAGGAAATCCGTTGTTAGATACTCAAACCTTAGACACTCACATTACCCCAGTCGATGACTTGATTCATACATATCTAATTGTCGGTGTGAATTCCTTTTGCATTGCTGGTGATTATAAAATAACTAGTTTGAAAAACGGAATTAATGATTGTAAAATTTTCAGTACATCAAAGGGTCAATCTGGGGATATTCTCTTAGTCGTTCAATCTAATGGGTATCTCCTATCCATTCAACCATGTAGACCGGATGATAAAAAGAACAGAAATAATCGTCATAATGCCTCAAAAGTTATTCAATATTGGAATCTAGGTAGTTGTGGGGATTGGAAAATTATTAAACATGGTTCAGATAAAGAATTTATAGTGGTTAATATGGATGACAAAACTATAAAATTCTTCAGTTTTGTCAATAATTACATTTTCCAACTCTCAAATAATTTAATTCTGGATGATTTTACTATCATGGACTGTGCATTTTTTCCAAATTCAGAGGAGATAAATGATACCAAGCATTATTTACTGTTTGTTCCAACCATCAGATTTGAAAGAATTGTATACCTGTGTATTGAATGGGATTCTCATCCCGGAACACGAAAACATGTTCATCAGCTAACATATCTGAACGGTGACAAAATAAATGGAATCATTCCTTTGGACCATAACAAGGTACTTGCATTTTCTAATAAGTCAATAATGATCATATCAGCGAACCAAATTATGTCTGGAGAAACCTCTTTTGTTACTAAACAATTAAAAAGGTTCATGATGGGGATCAAATCATGGTTTTATGCGCCATTACTATTAGAAAAGTTAAAAAGGATAGACCGAGAAGAATTTGATAGATACAAAAATTGTAATATAGTGTCGACAAGTACTGGGATAATATCAGCGTGTTTAACAAGTGATGAATTAATAGAATTTTATCCATTAACAAGGTTTAAGGGTGTTAAAGTTGTCACAGCTTCCCAAACAAAGACTGGTCCAGGTCACTATGCATTGACAATTGTAAGTTTCAATAGAACTTTAGATATAACGCTTAATGTTTCAAACATATCCGATTTGAAATCAAAATCACCATATCAGAATGTGGATTCAAAAAGAACTTTGAATATTAGTTCAGATATTAACTCACAGGTTGCTATTATAAACGACCAAATTTGGCAATTTTCAAACTCTTCGATATCAAGAATATCAAACGGAAGTTCTGGAGAATTATTGGTACCATTTAGAAAGACTAAAGAACTTTTAGATACGGTGAGCTCTTTTGATAAATACAATTTTATTAAAATAATTCCTATCCCAAAACTAAGTGTTTGGGAAAGATTTTTCGGTGTCGAAAACTTGAACAATAGTGTTTTGGTTTTGTGTGGTGATGGTATAAATAATCCAATAATATATCTGCTTCACAATGACAAGGATATTGATTCAAGTGAACCTGAAAGACAAATATCCAACCTGATCGAGTTAGACGATTTGTTACCTCTGGATCAACAGAATGAAGCCCAGTTCAAATTCTTCACTCTGAATGAAGATTACCTAATATACGCTAATAATAAAGATATTATCATTGAATCTGTTGTGGACAACCGAAAGGAAATACTTACCCCTGGTTTCGAAATTGAAGGTATAGCTTACCGTGACGGTTTTTTGCTTGTCTGGAACCTCGAAGTTAATGTAATCAAATTTATTGAATCCGTAAAGGTTTTTTTCGATGCTGAAAACAGCAAAGATCGTGATTTCAAAGAAAATACGAGTTTCATATCTAGAATGATAAAGCATTTTGATGATCCAATGAAGATGGACATTCATATCTGTAAAGAAAACGATGAGATTGTTGTAACATTTTGCGATGAACTTGTTATTACAGACATTGAACATTTTGTAAATAATCTTCAAAATGTTGCCTTTGTATTTCCAACACCTATTAAAAAAGATTTTGTTATGTTGGATAAGTTGTATGTTTATCTGGCGGAAAAATCGATTCTGCAGTGTCATTATTACAATAAAGATGTCCCATTATCTGATTCATTGTTTGCAAGTGAAGAAATTCCTATTCTTCCATTTCAGGATAAGGATGTTGAAATCAGAAAATTCAATGGAAATACTATCCTCGCATTTTCTAGTGATGAAATATACATTGTTCAATTTAACGAAAAAAGCACCAGGGATTCTCCTTTAATTTATCAAGTCAAGATCCCATATGAGGGTAAAACGAATCCAATATTAGACGTACGTGTTGAGCAGAATTGTAGTAATAGCCGCGTATTCGTACTTTATGGTGATGGTCTAAAGATTTACGAGTGTACATATTTCACTGGGACACTGAACAATTATTTGTTGAAGTACACTAGAAGTAAGAACAAAGGGTTTTTATTTTTATCCAAAATCAATAGATTATTAGTTGTTAGTTATGACTATAAAGATTGGAACTGTGTAAAATTAGAAAATGGTAAATTACTGTCCTTACAGACTGATGTATTTGATGAGGATTCAAAAATTGTCAATGTCGTTGAAATTCCAAGTATCCATGACAAAAATATAAAACTAATTTTGAATTTTGAATCGTCCATTAAGTACGTGAGAATAGTTCCTTTAAAAAATAGAATCAGAATCGAAGAAGTGTGTAAATATGAGTTTGGTTCAAATATCAATGGGAAGATTATTGTAAACGATGATGATGATACATTTTTGGTATTAAAGATTAATAATAATATAAATTCTAATGAGAAAAGCGACACGTTTATGAAAATGGCCATCGACGACACTGAGGATAGGATAGTTCTAATAAAGGAATTTGAATTTAAAGGTAAAGGTCAAACCAAAAACTTTGAACTATGTGGTGATAGTATTATTATGTCTACTACGAAGTGTCAAGATTTGTATGTCTATAAGGATATATCGGAACGTTTTAATTGTAAAGAACTGATCAAGCCATTTGTTCCATTAAACTCGTACATTAACAAGATTCAGGTATTGAATAAAATGTGTTTTTGTGTTGCCTATAGAATTGAAGGTAGAGAGGATTACCTCTCCGGACTATATTTCTATACAATGAGAAAATTAGAATACGTACTTGAAGATACCGTATTTTCCATTGAGGATGAAGATCAAAGATCACAGGTGTCCATTTTTGATTGGACTAATGAGACCTGGAATGTACAATCTATTCATCCTGAAATAAACTCGACTGAATTTGACCATGCAGATATTGCTGAGTTTCAAGAAGCATTAAATTTTCAAATAGTTCCGCCTGAAAGATCAGGGATTGTCGGTACCTCCGCTGACTTACCATATGCAATCAAGCAAGATGGTGTATTCCCTTGTACAAGAGGATGTCCAATCGATAAGATGATTGATAACGTACCTTACCGTGTGATTCACTTTGACAAGACTATCAAAGATATGGATTATAATGCCGAATCAGGTACTTTGGCAATCCTTATGACTGATGAATCAGTGATCAAGTTCAAAAATGCACTTGCTAGGTCCAAATACTATAGCCCAAGTAGGCAAAGTGAGGCGGAACTCAATGCAGGTTATTATTTGGAAAAACGCCAGCCAAGACAGACTAGAATCACAGGTATTCCAATGAGTGAGATTAGCGATGAGGGTACAATATATATTTGATTGGACCTTAATTACCCGGCGATATATCGGCTATTATTAGCTTATTGACCTGATTAAAGACTTTCAGAACCAAAACCTTTGATATTCTTGTTTTATGTATGTTTATAAATATGTAAAATCTATGACCTGGCTGTAAATGTCCAATATATATCCCTTTCATTCATTTAAGTTTTCTTTATTCATCTTTAGACTTCAATGCGTCTAAATATTATTTCTCGGTACTCTGAAACTTTGTTGTTTTTTCTCGAGTTTTTTGGACAGAAGAAAAATATCCAGTCTAAGAATAGAATTAATTGATTTCAGTTTATGAACACTCTCTCAAAAGACAACGAGAACAAAGTATTCATTTATATCAGGCCTGATAGTCAGATTTACAATTGTTGTGTAGGTTTAGAGTATTAATATTATGTCACAACAAATTAATAACATCAGAAGAAAGTTAGTCATTGTAGGGGATGGTGCTTGTGGTAAAACCTGTTTATTAATTGTTTTCTCCAAAGGCCAATTCCCAGAGGTTTATGTTCCAACAGTCTTTGAAAACTATGTTGCTGATGTCGATGTCGATGGTCGTCATGTTGAATTAGCATTATGGGATACTGCCGGTCAAGAAGATTACGATAGATTAAGACCATTATCATACCCAGATTCCAATGTCGTCCTTATCTGTTTTTCAATTGATTTACCAGATTCTTTAGAGAACGTTCAAGAAAAGTGGATTGCCGAAGTGTTACATTTCTGTCAGGGTGTTCCAATTATCCTTGTTGGTTGTAAGGTTGATCTGAGAAATGATCCACAAGTTATGGAAATGTTAAGGGAAGCTGGTCAACAACCAGTCTCTACCGCTGATGGTCAAGCTGTTGCGGATCAAATCGGTGCTACTGGTTACTACGAATGCTCTGCAAAGACTGGTTTCGGTGTCAGAGAAGTCTTCGAGGCAGCCACTAGAGCTTCCTTGATGGGTAAGTCCAAGACCAACGGTAAGTCCAAAAAAGCGGGTAACAATGGTGAAAAGAAGAAGAAGAAGTTAAAGTGTACCGTCTTATAATCTGAGATAATCATATATACTTGAATATTATATATATAAGAAAATAAAGTCGTAAATATGTAACTAATAGTACGAAGTCACTTTCGCTGGTGCATTAAGTTTGAGTTTTAAAAAATGAATAAATTGTATTATTTATATTTACACGGTAGAATATTAAATGGTATGTACATCTTCAGGGTATAGAGGCTACCATACACCCTTCTTAACACCAGGTAATTCACCATTTAAAGCTTTTTCCCTGAACTGTGTTCTGCAGAGTCTAAAATCACTTATAATACTTCTTGCAGAACCTGTGGCAATACATCTATCCTTCACTTGTGTCATCTTGGTGTACTTAGGCATAATATTCAATTGTAATTGTGCCTGTAGTCTAGTCTTTGCAGGTAATACTGTGTTTCTAGCGATAAATTTCAAAGCCTTAACAGTCACCTCATTCTCAGCAGCCTGTTGTCTTTTAAAGTTATCCCTTATGATTCTAGCATTTAAGAATCCAGATGGTAACTTGGTCTTAATAGGAAATCTGAAGTTACCCATGGTTTTTGTCTGTTTTTTGTTTATCTTTTGCTTCTCTGTATGGCTTTCTCTTTATTCTCGTAAGGATTATACATAATAATTAATGCCATTTGTTTTCACTTTACGATATTTTTCGTCGCGCGTGATGATAATAAACAGATCTATTATAAACTTTGAAACGGATAAATAAAGATATTATATGAATGAAAGGAACTATTTGTGTTTCTGGGCCTGTTGTTCCTTTAGATATTGGGCAAAACGGCTAGTCTCGTGAATCCCACATTCCGTCTTGGCCATGCCTTTCCATCTCCCACTTCTTTCGTTCTCACCTTCCTTAACAGGTTGTGTGGAGTGATAGTCCCCAATGGATTTGTACCCATACTTGAGAAGTTCGTTAGATGGAACTTCATTCTTCTCAATGTATGTTTGCACCTGGTTGAAGTCCCAATTAGCAAGTGGATTGATCTTTAGGATCTGATTGATCTCATCGATCTCAACGAACTTTAACTCTGATCTAGCTGAACCTTGGGACCTTCTTCTTCCAGTGAACACAGCGGTGACTTTCAAAGTACTGTATGCTCGAGATGCAGGCTCGACTTTGACTAGAAAGTCATACTTTTCCTCTTCTTTCTCCCAGAGTAATTCGCCATGCTGAGCTGCAAATTCAGTTTCTGTACTACAATCAGTAGGTTGAAAGACGTTAACCTTTTGGTTGTATGGTTTGTAGTATTTGTCCTCTACTCTATGCAAGAGATCTAGGGTCTGTGGGAAATGGTGCAGAGTGTCAATAAAGATCAGGGGGACGATAGGATAACGGGAATCCTCACTGTGCAAATTCGACAGCATGTCGACGGTAGCCAGGCCAGTTAATCCAAAAGCGGTTGTTTGAAATAGGTTTGGAAAGGTTATTATGGACCATTTAAGGATCTCCTGGGGTGTCGATAGGGTCATTAAAAAGTCATTCCAATGATCCAATTGCTGCTGAGTGACTGTGACGTCGTTGTTCAACTTATATAACTTCTGTTCAGACATTAGTTTACAGCTCTTGGATGATATATAGCCTCAACAGGAAACCTCATTCAACAGATATATATAATACACTTTGTTGTTGTTGCTGACGACATATGATTACCCAACCAGTAAGCCACAATAGTATGCCAATATTATGCACGTGATATGACTACCGTATATTGTAACTGGAATTAAGTATTTTCAGTAGTTAAACATTTTAGTGTTTCAATGAAATGGGAAAGTTTCCATAATATTAATCTAAAATCCATATGCTGTTAATTTTAAAGGTTGGGCCGGTAACCTCAGAACAACTATATCTCTTCTTGGTGCAACTTTGCACTAGTTAAAAATTTTCAAGATGCGATGAGGTGAAAAATATTAATTACTATAATAACTGTCTTGCGAATAAGTTACAATTGATAAACCAACCAACAAAAGATGGCCAAGAAGAATTCTAAGAAATCCAAAATTCAAGAGCAACATTTATCAGAATCTTTACCAATTTTAGAGTTTCGCTTCGATGATGCTTTGTTCCAGATGGCATCTCACCCAGAAAAACCAATAATCGCTACTGGTCTTTCGAATGGTCACGTATACTGCTATGAATACGATCCTGAAGGGTTAACCAAATCCCTATTAAAGAACCAAAAGGAGTTGAAGGCCTCTGAGAATACTAAGAAGGAAGACACTGTTTTTTGGGAAATTATCAAAACCTCTTCTAATCTCGAAGGAAACGACAATGTTAAATTGCTTTGGAAGACTAAACGTCATAAGGGTAGTGTTAGATGTTTAACAATTGATCCTCAAGGTGAATACATTTACTCCATTGGTACCGATAATATCGTGAAGAAGGCTGATGTTATGACAGGTAAGGTTGTTAAGAAAACTCATATTCCAAACGGTGACAATAAATTCACAAAGATGGTCTTATCACAAACCAAGCCGGTATTGTTACTAGGTGACGAAGCCGGTAATATTTATAATTTGGATACAGAAGATTTCAAACTTACTAATACTATTAAGAGTATTCATGGCGGTGATGCTATTAACGATATTATCCATTTTGCAAAAAGATCTATTTACAAATTTATCTCCGCAGGTCAGACTACTCTGGCATACTGGGATTGCAGAGTTAGTAATTCCAAAGATAAGGATCAACCAGATGAAGACAAGAGATCCGTCCTGGTAAGTGACGATCAGGAAGATGAAGTTTTGTGTGGTACATTCTTAGATGCCGAAGAAGGTGATACCCTTGTTTGTGGTATGGGTGAGGGTATTTTGACCATTTGGAAGCCAGAGAGAAATGATTTAGAAGATCAGATGTCAAGAATTAAGATTGCCAAGGATGAAAGTGTTGATTGTATTATCTCCACTTTACAAGATGACAACTGTGTCTGGTGTGGTGCTTCCGATGGTAAATTATATAAGGTCGATATCAAGAGAAGTAAGATTGTTGAAGTTAGAAGACATAGTATGATAGATGAAGTCCAATTCTTGGATCTAGACTGTGAATATAGATTGGTTTCCGGTAGTATGGATAATATTAAGATTTGGGAATTTCAGCACGAAAAGGAATTTGGTGATGATTCTGAAATTAAGGACAATTCCAGTGATGACGATAGTGTTAATGAAGATTTCTCTGATATTAGTACCAATGAATCTGATGACGAATCCGATGAAGAAGGTGAATTGGTTGGCCTTTCAAAGGAAGAATTAATTGCAGAATTAGAAAAAGATTTAGAAAGTGATAAAGAAGAAGCTGAATCACAAAATTCAAAGAAAAGAAAAGTACATGAAAATGACAGCAAAAATAAGAAGAAGCAGGAAAAGAAACAAATTGTCACTCAAAACAATAACCATGGCATCATGAAATTTGAAGGTTTGTAGGATAAATAAATGTAAAGTAATAGCATATGTTCTTAGCAATATATCAGAAACTCTGGTGCAGGAAGTAGTAGTTAGAAGCACATAATGTACAGAGTTTTTAAAAAATAAAAATAAATGATCTCTAGCGGGATCGAACCGCTGATCCCGGCGTTATTAGCACCGTGCCTTAACCAACTGGGCCAAGAGATCTTATTCGCTGAGATTTGTAAAGACTTACCTTGCTTAACAAATAATAAAGAATATACTCACTATACTAAAAAAAAAGCTAAAATTTGATCTACGATTGCTAGAAATGACATATTAAAGTAGAAATTACAAGTTCAACAAGTGTTTTTGCAGTACTTGGATAGAAATTTTTGAGGTCCAAATTTGTCTGAGGTTAATAGCTTGACCAATAAAATTCATTGGAATATTAAAAACCTTGAACTTGGGTTAGGAGTTGGTTTTTGAGATTCAATGTCTACTAAATTGAATCAAGATAAAATCACATATAAAGAAGATGAATTGTTATGATCTCATCTTTTACCGATCCATTTATTATTACTATATAATTTATATTGTAATACAGCCGATCAAGTTAATTTAAAACTCATAGACCGTTTGTTTATGCAATTTATTTAAGTTATATTTTTGTATAATATAAAGAAAATCATCCATTAATAGATTGGGTAATTTTAGTAATTGACGGAAATGGACATGAAACAACGATTACAACATGAAACAAAGGTTACAACAT
>JAJMCG010000036.1:0-78063 GCA_030572895.1 Jamesozyma jinghongensis
TCCTATTACATTATTTATCCTTGCGCTTCAGCTTCCACTAATTTGATGACCGTGCGAACCTCAATTCTCTAGTCTTATAATTTATGTCATCCATTGTACAATTGTGTAATAATCTTATAGTCACGTGAACAAATATTTATTCATTTAAACTATCGACATATGGATAAATGTTGATTTTTGTTCCAACAATTTGTATACAAATCAAATAAAACCTTTACTAAAACAATGGATCCCAAACAATTACAGAATAATTATTATGAACTTCACATAGCGAATATTTAAAAGTGTTTCTGCCGGAACTCGTTTCTTTTGCGTAATACATTGATCAAGTACCCTGTTTAGCAAAGAATAAAGCCCTGCTCCCTACCATTTAAAAATATTAATACAAAAAGCCATGTTTCTATTTACAATGATAGTATCTATTAATTAAAATACTACCTGATTCAGTCCAATGCATTAACTACATCCTCTTCAAATTTTGATAATGTCTTCCCGTTGTGCATAATATTTTCCAAATCGACTATTTCCTTCACTGCTTCAATAGTTAAGTTTGTGTATGTGTTTTCGCCGACAGCAATATCATCTTCAATTCTGATACCAACATTTCTAAAATATTCTGGAAAGCCCTCGGTATCAGGAATATACAGACCTGGTTCAATTGTAATAACTTGCCCAGCCTTTAACACTTCATATCTAGATGCTTCAGGAACATCATGTACATCCAGGCCAAGGTTATGACCAATGTAATGGGGATATAATCTTTCGACATCCCAGTTAGCTACATTAGCAATACCCAAATTTTTCAATTCTTGTCTCATAAACTCGATACTCTTTTGATGAATATTATCTAAGGACATATTACTTGACGCAGTGCAAAGCTTAATACAGGCATTTTGAACATTCAAAACAGCCTGATATAAGTCCCTTTGTGGTTGTGTAAAAATACCGTTTACAGGCCATGTACGTGAAATATCGGAACAATAACCACCTAAAGCACCGGAAGCATCAACAAGAACCATTTCATCATCGAACATAACATCATCATTTCTAGTGTAATGAATGCATAAAGCATTTGAACCAGTCGCTACTACAGGGATATAGGCTGATTTGTCACAACCACCAGAAATAAATTTATTGTCCAAAAATGATGCAAGGACCCTTTCATTACGAAATCTCTTTGCAAATGCTTGATTATAAGCTTTGCCAGAAATTTGCCCTGCTTTTCTCATAACCTTTAATTCTGCTGCAGATTTGATTTTTCTCAAATCAGCTAATATTTTCTTATAATTTTTAACCTTTTTTATAATCTCAAAATCCTCATTGAATATATTCAAAATTTTTCTCTTATTTCTTGTCATGTTTAAATCCTTCTTCATATCATCATTGAAATAAACAGAATCGTTTCTCCTGAGAATCGTTGGTAGCATTTCCTTCAGCTGGTTAATTTCGAACGCCTGGTCCGCATTAAATATCTCCTTAACACCCTCAACTCCAGTTCTATATCCTTCCCATTGTTCAGCAAATGTATCCTTTGGTTGTACAAACATGGTGAACATGATTTCTCCGTCGATCTTCTCTAATACCATCACAGAATTTGGTTCATTCCACCCAGTAAGATAAAAGAAATCATTATCCTGTTGAAATGGGTAAAAGACTGCACCAGAGGCATATTTAACCTCATTACCAGATATAACTATACAAGAATTGTCAGGTACCCTTTCCATAACAGCAACTCTACGATTATAGTATTCTAATGCTGAGATACCAGGTGTCAACTCACCGGATTTGAGTAAGAATGGTCTGGTCTCATGAATTGGTTGGCCTGTATATATGGGAAGTCGTTTTCTGTTTAAGTATGGATTTGCATTACCTCTTGGTTTTGTAAATGAGATTGATCTATGGGATTGTATTGGTATCCTTTGAAGCAAAGGTTTGTATAATGTGGCTCTCTTTATAACTCGCAACATGCTGTATCGATATTTTTACAACGTGCTTTGGGAAGGTCAAATTCTATACTATTAACGGGGCTATATACCTTGTTTATAACAGATATTAAAACGTTATTCCATAATTCAGTTTTTTTAAAATCAAGTTTACAAAAATATGGAAGTCACACCATGTCCTAACTTTGTTAGATGACAAATTTGGCAATACAAATACAAGAAATATGTGTAGGTAGCCTCACAGAACATACAGTTGTATATTCAGGTTTCCGGACTTCATGTATCTAATGTGTATACTTAAATGCTTTATCCCTAATTCTTGACCCGTGATTGTTTTTGTATGAACGGAGACGAAAGGGACACTTTTCAACCTGTTAGATTGAATATAATAAAGGAGAATTGTTTTCATACAAACTACTTTCAAATACAATACTAGATACGCTATACGCAACTCAAGTGACGACAGAGATGCTAAGAACTAATACAGTGAAATTTTCAGGCAACGTTCTCAAGAGATCAACCACTACGTTTTTCAAGAACGTCAGAGTTTCCTCAGTGGCCTCGTTAACCTGTTTAAATACTATTAGACCACTCTCCAGTGAAACAAAACCTATATACACAAAACTATCGAATGAGAAGGACACCCAAAGGGACGAAATCTTTAAGTATTCCTGGGGTTCATGGCTGAAGGATAACAAACTTGAAAGGGAAAGAAGAACGACCAGATTTTCCCTTGAAGGGTTAAACATTGTATTAAACGATCTATACATCGATTCTAAGGCCCTAGCTAAGGACGTAGACTCAATTGGCTCATTTCCTCCAAAGTTCAAAAAGAACTCTATTGTTGAGTTACAAAATAACGTCACTGTCAAGAACCTAGATGGTCTAAACCCAAACGAGAAGCAAATTCTGATCAAGACTGTGACCAGTTTACATGAGGGGAAGCACCACCGTATCTACAAGATCTCTACCAATGTTGTATCTAAGCCATTAATTCTACGTATTCCGTACCCAATCGACCCACCGAAGACAATTGAGAATAGAATTAAGAGTGAAGTTGCGACTGCGGACTTCCTTGCTACCAAATGCGACATTGCCACACCAAAGACATACTTGTACGGTGCTGACAATGCGAACCCATTGGGAACACCCTTTATCCTTCAGGAATTCATCGATGGGGAGTTGTTAATGAAGCAATGGGATCCGTTGTGTGACGATGATGCTGATGGGAAGCCACCAAAGAAGCTACAGGATGTAGTGAACACATTAGCTGATTTCCATGCTAAATTGAATTCTGTGCAATTTCAGTCAGTGGGGTCATTGTTCTTTAAGGAAGACGTCCCAGAAGCTAAAGATATTATTGATGGAAGATGGGCTGTTGGACCTGTGATGGAGAGGTGTTTCTGGAGAAAGAAGAATGGTGTAATGGGCGAGATTGACACATATCTGGGCCCATGGAAGGCAGGCGAGGGTTCCACTAGTCAAATTATCCAACAATTGGCTGCGGTTGAGAGTGCCAACGCCAAGAATAGGGCATCTCTGATCGAAGCTGGATCATCTGCCGAAATTGCCAACAAGGAACTCATTGATGCTCAAATCAATGTGTTTGATAAATTGAATAAGATCGCACCATACTTATTTAATATTACCGGTGAACAAAGCAAGAACATTCCAAACCTTGAAGCATTATTGAAGCCAAGTTTATTTGATCCAGATTTAGATCCAATGAACGTCATTATTTCCAAGGAAAATGGCAAACCATATTTGTTAGATTTCGAGGGTTCTGTGATCAAGCCTTTCATTTTACAAAACTCTCCTAAATTCATTGAATACGATGGTCCAAAGATCTACAATATCAAAGACGATGTCCCAGACTTTGACAAGTTAGATGAGAATGAAAAGATGCAATGTACCTTTATCTACAAGCGTACACGTAATCAATACTTATGGGAGAATGCCGTTAATGAAAGAATGCCAAAATTGATTACTTCCATGGCCCCACCTATCAAGCTTCTCAGAAACCCATACGTATCCGCAACAGAAAGAAAGACTGATTCTGAGCATCTAATGATCAATGAGAATTTGTTACAATTGAAGCAAATCTGGAGTGAATTGTTCAAGAACAAGCTTGTGTCAACGGAAAAGTTTCCAATTGAGTACACAGAAGAAGAGATTAAGAAACATTCTGCAGATCTTCAAAAGTTACACGAAAGACTTGTCTCTACTCCATTTGCTGCTACACAAGGATGGGTTCCACAGGACATGTTCGACAACTTGGTTAAGAGTAAAATCCTGGTCGAGGACAAGGATGGCGACTTCAAACTGAACATCGAGGCTCCACCAGCATCAGACTCTGCCCCAGATTCCGCCCCAACAGAGAAGCACTAAAACTCTGACACATATTTAGTTAACAGTAATATAAACTCTATAGTTGTCACTTATAACCAATACCATGTATATAGTATAAACATATACATATCAGCGGAGATACATCTACGACGGCCAATCTTATATCTCGTGACTAAAATAAAAAAAAAATCTTCACGCGTGACGCTAAATTTACAGGTGTGTGGGCGCACATTTGGATACCTTTCAGTGGAGATATATCTCCACCAGTTTCTATTTTATCGCTGGTGGAAGTGCAAATCCACCAGATAGCACAGTAATAGCCTTATTACCCCAGATCTTCATGCAAAGAGCGTCCGTAACTTCACCAAAACTTGGAAGGTCCCAAGTTTGGGGAACTTTGACCCAAGAACACCTTCCTAAGGCTCTCGTGATCTTGTGCCGTTAACTATCGATAGATACGCTAATTAATTATCGGTCAGATTCACACGGCACGTGAAATGTTGCCACCTCACAATTTTCAGCTGACCCCCTTTGAAATGAAAATTTTTTCACTCTAGTGAAAATGCGTGTGATCCCGCTTATGTGCTCACGTAAAACAAAAGGAGTCAGATTCGCGATGAGTAATCCTCGAGAGAGTGACTGGTACACTTTGAAAGAGGCACATGGAGGTCTGGCTTTCGAGGCAACATCCTGAAAAATGTATATAAACATGTAACATTTCCTGGATATTTCACTTTCCTCTTCTTTTCTTGTCACTTAAAATAACAACTTTGACAACCAATCAAGAAACACTCGTTACTTGTCCCAAAGACATTCAAATGCAAGGCTTAGATATCAACAACTTACAAAATACCTTCCAAAACGCCTTGAACGTAGGTGGCTCCCCTCATGCTGTCTCCACCTCCCCTACTCAATCCTTCATGAATACCCTTCCAGGCCGTCTAAACAATACAAAGCAACAAAAGATTCTCAAGCCATTCTCAACTGGTGACATGAAGATCTTATTGCTAGAGAACGTTAACGCCACTGCTATTCAAATTTTTAAGGACCAGGGTTATCAGGTCGAGTTTCACAAGGGTTACTTACCAGAGGACGAACTGATTGAAAAGATAAAGGAAGTCCATGCTATCGGTATTAGATCTAAGACAAAGCTAACCGCTAATGTTCTTCAACATGCTAAGAATTTAGTCTGTATTGGTTGTTTTTGCATCGGTACTAACCAAGTTGACTTGAATTACGCTGCCAAGAAGGGTATCGCTGTGTTCAATTCCCCTTTCTCAAACTCTAGATCCGTTGCTGAATTAGTTATCGCCGAAATTATCAGTTTAGCTAGACAATTAGGTGACAGATCCATCGAATTACACACTGGTACTTGGAACAAGGTTTCCAATAAGTGTTGGGAAGTTAGAGGTAAGACCCTGGGTATTGTTGGTTACGGTCATATTGGTTCCCAATTATCTGTCCTCGCAGAGGCTATGGGTATGCATGTTATTTACTACGATATTGTCACTATCATGTCCCTAGGTACCGCTAAGCAAGTTGCCACTTTGGATGAGCTATTGAATAACGCCGATTTCGTCTCCTTACATGTTCCAGAAACTGCAGACACAAAGAACTTATTATCTGCTCCACAATTTGCGGCTATGAAGGATGGTGCTTACGTCATTAACGCTTCTAGAGGTACCGTTGTCGATATTCCATCATTAATCGCCGCCATGAAGGTTCGCAAGATCGCTGGTGCAGCATTAGATGTCTATCCAAACGAACCAGGTAAAAACGGCGAGGGTCATTTCAGTGCCGAATTAAACAACTGGATCCCAGAATTGATCTCCTTACCAAATATTATATTGACCCCACATATCGGTGGTTCCACCGAAGAGGCCCAAAGTGCAATTGGTGTGGAAGTCGCTACCTCTTTATCTAACTACATAAACGAGGGTAACTCCGTTGGTTCTGTTAACTTCCCGGAAGTTAGCTTGAAGGCTATGAACTACGATCAAGAAAACACTGTCCGTGTTCTATACATTCACAAGAACATTCCTGGCGTCTTGAAGACTGTTAACAATATCTTATCTGACCATAATATTGACAAGCAATTTTCGGACTCTGCTGGTGAAATTGCTTACTTAATGGCCGATATCTCTTCCGTTAACCAAAGTGATATTAAGGAAATATATGATAAATTGAACGCAACTGAAGCCAAGATCTCAATTAGATTATTATATTAATTTTGTTAATGCCAGCCGTTATTCAATTCACGATATAAAATAACATTATAAAGTAAAAAATTCATTATCCTTTCCCCATTAATAATATATAATTCATTTCCTCTCTGTATATTTTAAAAATCAATAGATTACATTTTTATAAGCTTACTTCTTCGTGTTTTCCCGTTTAAAGTGTAACGCTTTATAACGATTTCTTCTGATTTCTTTATTATAATCTATATGAAAGTATTAATAATATATATATATTTCTACACAATGCCAATAAACGAAGACTTTACCTATGCAAATCTACCTAAAGCCTCATCAACAAGATCCTTATGGTCTTCTGAAATTTCACCTCTAGCAATCTTACTATTTCTTTGACGTGCAGCCTTCTCTTTCTCTAATTGACTTTGTACCCTTAACTTTCTTTCGTCGATAACATTCTGCTTCTTCTTACGCAGGAATGAACGTAACCCAGAATTCTTTGCACTAACTTCAGGCTTAACCCCTGGAATATCCTTATTATCAGTTCTTTGATTTTGAGTCTTAGATTCCATAGTCACTTGTGCCAAATCCTTAGACGTTAATCTTATAGTAGAGGCACTCTTGTCGACGGTACCTAACACATTTGGATCCAATGTAATGGTATCGGCAGGCAATTTGTTCAACAAGCTTCTGACTTCTTGTTCCTGTCTTTGCTTTGCTGTCTCGTATGGGTTGATTTCTAAAGCATCATAGTTAGCTTCACCAGCACCTGGAACAATCAAGTTGGTGACACCCTTCTCATGACCAACGCCCAAAAGATCTTCAAATGGTACAAACTTCATATTGTTAACTTTGTTACCAGCAAAAAGATGTGTCATATATGGTGTGTTTCTGTTTGGATTACCGCCCATAGAACCAAAACATGGTCTGGCTTGAAGACCTCTCTTTAGAGCATCCTTCCATAGAGTCACATGTGGACCACGACTCATTGCAATGACACCGGTATCTGAAATTTCAACGTTAGTACCAGGTGTTGGTAGGTTCTCTATTGTGTGCAATTCCTTAAAGTTTCTAATATCCCAAATCTTCATAGATTTATCTCTACTTGTGGTTACCATGTAATGGCCACTTCTATCAACGGCTATACTATTTATTGGACCTCTTGCGGATAACAATTTGACTAAAGGTTGTGGCATGGACGGAGTCCATAAGGTAACAGTACCATTACTGTGACCTAAATGCATTACAGCGTTCCATGGATTTTGAGCCATAGCAGTTGTTGGACCTAATTTGGTTCTTAATTCTGACACTAATTGACCAGTGGAAACATCTTGATATTTTAGCCAGCCTGTCTCACCAGCAGTGGCTAATAAGTAATGATATGGTAAATACTCCATGTGCTTCACTTCAATATGTTGACTCAAACGATGCAATTCAACACCTTCGTGATCGTAAATAAAGGTATACTTCTTCTGGGCCACAGCAAAGAATTGATCATTTTGTAAATAAGTAGCAGCGTTGACAGTCTCATTCAAGTGAAGTTCAGCACGTAGTTCACCTTTTCTCCAATCCATCGAGGCAACATGTCCCTTACGACCAGCAATTAACAAATGGGTACCGTTTCTAGAGTAGTTAATAGAGTATGGACCGAATTCATTTAAAGATAAATCCAAAGCCTTGTTAGCTGTAGAAATATCAACACTATCCTTTATCTCACCTTGAGATACCTTGAATGTCTTTTCCATCTCAGTTTCGGCTTCCAAGTAACCTGCAGATTCAGGTAAAAGATATTCAGTCGCTGCTGCAGAGTTGACAGCTTGTTGGTATTGGTCATCCATTCTCTTTAAGTTAGATCTAAGTTTCTTGTCTTTGGTTCTGTTATTGGACTTGTTGCCTTTCCCGGCTGGTCTTTCAAATCTGTCTTGGCCATCTCTTTGCTTTTTAACCTTCTTGGAGTTGTTTGGAGGAGCCATCTTGCGTCTATTAGTTTGCTAAGTTGGAATACTGGAATTTGTAAATTGAGATTATATGTATTATTATGCTGGAATTTTGAGATGAGCATTGAATAATTTTTCACGTTCATCAAAATTTTCCATATTGAAAAATTTCAGATGCGTACACGTGACACATATGTTTCCAGTTTTAATTTTAGTTATGATTCAATGGTGATGTAAACGTGGTGATTGTATTATATATACTAATATATGTATGTTCTATATTTTTTGTTTAGAAGTATAGCATAATGCCTAGAATAACAAGGACAAAAGAGATATCGGCAATAAACATAGAGAGAACATCCCAGTATTGCATTAAACTGACGACCTTACCCTTAATGTTAGTGATTGGTAGAATTCCCTCTGGAACCATACCGGCAATTTTCACAATCATACTGTTATTATCCAACGTGTTGATTTTGTGATTCTTTTCTAAAGTCTGTAATTTTTGGTAATATATGGAGGTAGCGACAATTTCAAACGATGTAAAGATCATGAAGAACTTCGATGGGTCAGTTAGGATTACTAAACTTTGTGGCAGAAATATAATGCTTTCCTTACCTGTTCTCGTAATTAGGTAAATGAATGGCAACAGGAAGAATAACCATTTGATTAGGATAGTTTGGGCCTTTAATTTGTTGACACGATGGTTATGGTATGCTAGGAGAGCAGGATCGACTGGTGCAGCCATTGGTTCACTCATACTGGCACCCATATCTGGCATACTGCCATTCTTCACTGAACCTAACAATGAGAATAAATCTGGAGTGGAGGCATCGCTGCCTTCATTTTGCATATTGGCTAGCTTCTTTAGAAGCTCAACTTCAGCGTTAGGACTTTCTTGAAAAGCAGCAGAAGAGTTAGAAGAGCTAGCTATCTTAGGTTCTACAGTCTTGATGTCAGTAGCAACTGGAGAAGTCTGCTTTGAATCGATTGGAGATTCAGTGTTTAACAGACTGTCAGCTTGACCGGTAATCTTATTCAACCTGGAGGAGGCTCCACCGTTGCTAAATTTCTTCTGTCTTCTTTCTCTTAGTAACTTACGCTTTTCAGCTTCACTCAATTGACTCATTATGACTAATTATCTAAATTTTGGATATAAATACCTTTTCTAGTTTATACTTGACTACGTTTTACTAAAAAATTAGCGACAGTTTTTATTTTAGTTCGTGTTCAAAAAAGTAGTTGGTGCACGTGATGAATATCATATATATATGTTTAGTATATGTTATAAACAAATCTTATTGCTAAAAAGTCACCTTGTGTAAGATATGTGGTAAAAACTCTTAATATCTTCTTTGAAAGCGGAATACCATTGAATTGAAAGAGGGACTTCATGTTATATAGTATCTACTCTGTCTTTTGATTTCCTTTGCTCTTGTTATACCTTGTAATGAACATTAACCACACCTTTAAGAATACCAACTTGGCTATGGTACTGATCATAGTTTCCACTAAGGCACGCAGTTCATATCGAGTAGAAGTTTGACATTTTTCAAAAGTTTCTACATCTCCCATATCCACCTCAATCATCAAAATTGCCCAGATTATTCCTAGAACAGAATCTAGCAAAACATGATTTAAGATCAAATAAGCAAAGGCAGTTACAAAACCACCTGATGCAATCGCATTACCGACTCCTAAACATAATCTTTGGGTGGCTGAAGTATTTATCCATTCAATGTCTCGCCATTCAACACTATTGGCGAACATTTGACAGATAGTACTAACGATAACCACTGTAATTGCCCGTAATAATGAGCTCCAACCTGATGGAATTAATAATTGTTTAAATTTGTCTAGAAATATCTTGGTGTTTATCTTCATATTCCAGTACCTGATATCTATGTATCTTTATGTCGGTCTTGTCTTGTCCTCTGATTTATTTTTTAAAGAATCATCAACTATTGCCAGTTGTTATGGTGCAGCTGTGAGTATTATGAGAGTTGTCTAATAATTTCCGCAAGTAACTTTTAACAGGGTCTATAAAAAAATCCTAAAAGTTGCTCTATAAAATCAACTAACGACATCGCCAAAAATGAGATATTCTTTTATCCTCTTGTACCATTAATATAAATCTTGATTTTACGCTATTTTCGATGGATTTTTATTCTCGTCAATTGGAAATGTTGAAAAAATATTGGCAATGAGTTTCACATCTGCAGAAAAGAAGTAACTACACTCGTAATAAGAGGAATTTCAAGGTCAATTGAAGTAGAGAAATGGCTAGAGTACAGAGGGGATGTAATATATTTTCTAAGAGGGCAAAGGCAAGAGCAAAGTCAAGACAGAGTAAACCCAAACCAAGCAAGATTAATAAACC
The DNA here is from genome assembly GCA_030572895.1 of Jamesozyma jinghongensis. Taxonomy (NCBI): domain Eukaryota; kingdom Fungi; phylum Ascomycota; class Saccharomycetes; order Saccharomycetales; family Saccharomycetaceae; genus Jamesozyma; species Jamesozyma jinghongensis. The sequence goes on from JAJMCG010000036.1 coordinate 10,805, forward strand.
TAGATACAGTACAGATGCCAGCACAGATAAGGAAAGTAAGCCTAAAAGGAACGATCAAAGAGTATATAGGAGAAAATCTAAATCTAAATCAACACCTAAACTCAAACAAGCGACTGAAGAAAAGAATGATAAGAAACCCTTGAAGAATGGGAAGAAATGTAAGATCTGTCAAAAGGATGATCATAGAACTAAGAATTGTCCAAGATCTCTCTGTGAACATTGCGGGTTTATGAAAGGCCATCATACGAACCTTGGGAATGGTGAGAAATGTTCAAATATATACAATCGAAAGACATATGATGATTTCGAAGAAGGTGATGACCTATTTTGCCATTTGTGTGATGCCACTTCGCATCTACCGACTAGGTGCCCTACAATTTGGAGGGTATATATACCGAAAAAGGAACCATCTGAACATTTCAAGAAACAGATAATACCGATGCATACGATCTTTTGTTACAATTGTGGTAACAAGGGTCATTTTGGTGACGATTGTAAAGTTAGAAAATTATCTAATCCATTACGTGGAAACAGCACAACTGCATTCTCAGGGGAAAACATCTCACCATTACTAAAAAAAAAATATTATGAATATTTGAATCAATTGAAAGCTGATTATACTGTCATAGAGACCAAAATATTAAAAGGTTCACGCGCTGGGACATGCCATTTTTATCCACCTCCGTATAAGAATCTGAGAAAGGAGGAGTTTATCCCAGATGATTTGCAAGACATAATTCCTTTTGAATGACCTCATAGATTGATTAAATTATTTAAAATATTATACGTATGTGATAACTATATATTATATCAAAAAAAAATTCGCTGCATTATTACTACACTGTGCATTTGACGTTCAGAATATTATAAATTACGCTTTTGACGTTTTTTACCTTGCGTATTGGGTTCTAATAAACATCCATCACTTCTTTTCGTGATAATACGATCTCTTTTGATTCCTTCACACTCAATAAGCACCATTTTATCAACGGATAGATCCTCTCGACTCAAATTTAACGAATCTTGAAGTGAAATTGCACCCACTTTTGAATGTTTGTCAAATGAACCTTGGTAAGCTCTAATTTCACGTGGTAGGGTAGTAATGATTAAATCAAATTCAATGGACGCCGTATTACAACAACAACACTTTTCAAAGCTTTTCAATATAAAAATCGAATCACTTATCATGCCAAATACCATAGAAACTGCCTTCATATTTTCCACTTTAGCACCATATAGATCTTTGTCATTGCCCCTTGTATCAACCAATAATAGTCCCATACTGTCTATGACAATAGCTAAGTCCTTTGATATTACATATACCTTCTGGAAACAAGAGAACTTCGACACTGCTTTGGAAAAGATTCGTTCATCTGTGGTCATATTAGGGTTATTAAAGTCGTTGTTAAAATTTCCAAAAGAATCCAGTGCGTAAACTGGGTCATCTTGCTCTTCTGGGCTAAAAATATCAAATTCTAGAAAATTATCGATAGTGACGATTTTCAGACCTCTGTACCTTGTTGGAAAAAATGTTGCTAATATTAGATCCTCCTCAAAATCATTGTTATCATCATCATGTTCAATATTTTCATCATTCCTAAAATGCAGGTTACCATCTGATATTGAATTGTCCGAATCACTCACTTCGCCCTCAGAATCCCTAGATAAATGGTTGATACTATCAATTTTAGGACCACCGCCATTAATATCTTGATAGAATTTGAAACCCTCCTTAAACTGAGAGTCTGTTCGAAATATCTTAAAATCCGTAATGACTTTATCATTTTTAACACGCTTGGCGAACGCATTGATCGCACTTTTAGAAGAAGTTCTAGAGGTGCGAAGTCTTGCGGTTCTTGTTAACCTATTTATTATTCGATTGGAGGTATCCAATATAGGAGTTTCATCCCCTTTGATATTCTCTTTTGATATGATATTAATCAAATTTTCCGTTTTAACATTTTGAGCTTCTTTCCACACAACTGTCGGCTTCGAGACAGCAGTTCTTTGGTTTAGCGCCAATTTGTCCCATTCATTATTCGGAATAAAACCATAATAGGCAACATACTTGGACATGAGGCGAATATAATCATCACCATTTTCACTATAGCTAGGTATCCATCCATCCGTATTTTGTAAATTTTTCGTTTCCCATCTTTTGTATTTCATATTAGCTTTAAAAAATTGGAAAAAAGCCAATGTAATATGAACCTTCCTCATGATCATTGGAGATCCTTGAGTTGTTGTGAAGAAGCTCAAGGGATTGATAGGATTGATGTGAAATTCAGTAATTGATCGTTCCAAATCTATCATAATAGTTGGCCTGTAGACATAAACTTTCCTACCACAATAATCAATTCTAGCGGCTTTCATTTTATTTTTAGATTCCATTGTTTGAAAAGGTATCAGGAAATGGTTTATTTGCATATTTGATTTTCTTCCAGTATAACTTATCTCTCTTAAAAATTTTTGGTCTAGTGTCAAGTTAGAGTAATGACAGAGTTCATAATCTCTTTCATATAAGATTAATTTAGATCGGTAACTTGTATTACTTAATTCAATGTTCTTTATGACATGAGAAGATCTAGAAAAGGAATGGAAATTATCAATTTGCACATAATCTCCTGGTAAATTTAAGGCAAATATAAAAATCTTGCCATTTTTCATTGCACAATAAAGCAGTCCTTCTATATATTCCAATTGCAAAATATCATATTTGATATCAAAATTTATCGCCTCGTTATTGTTTAAAGAACATCTCAAAACTTCCATTTGTTTCACATTTTGGTGATGACTAATAGAATATTCAAAATTTTCTATAATCTCAATGAAACCGTTCTGCTTGGCAATTACCATGAAATCAGAGGAATGCAGGGGATGCATATTATCCTGAATATCGCGGACTTTTCTATTAGCTGGTTTCAGGTGACAAAAAGCCTGAACTACGTTATTCTTGTCTGTATCACTGATAAGCTGAGAGCACTGGATTCCAGCTAACCTTCGATCCTTGTATTCCAATACTTTATAACCAGAAGTATGATCCTTTGTACTACATGGAGTGGATAAAGCAAACTTAACACAATAATCCATAGATTTTCAGAAGTATTAATCGATATGTATTTTTAGTCTAATTTCAAAATCTGCAACCAATTATCTTGTGTGTGTCCAAATTTATGCCATCTTATACAATCATATGAACGAATTAGTTTATCGTATTGTTAATGGTAACGATTATAGTGCCGGAATGTCTCTGCATCTCTTTTTAAGTTCGCAATTTTTTCAAATTACGTTTTTGGCTGTCAAAATGGTTTCTGCAATAGCATCACATATTAGTGGCCTAGTCAGGTGAGTGTAGAAGAATAGGAGAGTAAGTGTATAGATTAAATACATTTGCCTGTAATCTGTGGATGAATGGCGTTTTAGTGACCAAGAGGTTTCAAAGTACTCTAATGAAAACATGGAATGAATCTGAGATTCTTGTTGATCGGAAGTCAAAGTTTCAGGCAAGATGTTGTCCCTTGACGAACGGTTCTGATGTACCTAAACTGTTACAAGAATTGGTAAATAGTAACAAGAGCATCAGTAGGGCATCGCATATGCATATGTTTGCGTGGAGGACTGCTGATGTTATTGATTCAGCCATCCTTACCAACACAAAAACTAAATCGAAAAAGAGGAATCAGAAGAGCCACGAGTCAACCAAAACTCAAACGGTTCGTACATTTAAAAATGTATCACAGGGGTCAGCCGATTGTGGAGAGGCTGCTGCAGGGCAGGTACTGTTGACGTTATTAGAGCGAGCTAAAATTGTAAATGTACTTTTGATAGTTACAAGGTGGTACGGTGGTACTCCCCTTGGTGGTGCCAGATTCAGGCATATATCTGCAACTGCCGTAGAGAGTCTGAAGAAAGGTGATTTTATATCACCATCATAAATATAAAAAATAATATTTCGAAGTAAAAATTAGGGAATAATAAAACTTGGTCTAATTACTTATTTACATATATATTATAGTCGCCTAACCAAAGTCCCTGTCACCTTAAATATATTTATATGGATTTAAGATGCTATTTGGATCATAATGATTCTTTAAATCTTTCATCATTTTTATCTCAGCGTCACTCTTGGAGTAACCTATGTAGTTCTTCTTTTGGAAGCCTAGACCATGTTCAGCACTGATCGAGCCCTTCTTAGATTGAACAAATTCATAAATGAAGGGTTCCAAGACTTTTTCAATCTCCTTGGAGTATTCTCTAACTGCAACATTCAAATGTAAGTTACCATCACCGACATGACCGTATCCCACGGCACTAATGACTGGTTTTGGACTTTCACCAAGGATACCAGCTTTAGTCAATCTTTCATTAGCAGCGTCAACTAAAGAATATAAATCCTTTAATGGAATGGAGACATCATATTTGTAAACACCACCTTGAGATTGACAAGATTCTGGAATCATTTCTCTCCATTTCCATAGGTTTTGTAACTCTGTTTCATCCTGAGCGACTGTGCCATCAATGACTAATTCAGTCTCCATCGCCGTCTCTAAGAAGGTCTCCAACTTTTCATCATCATGGGCTTTGTTTGAACCTGATGTTTCAATTAAAATATAAAACGGGTACTCTTCCTCCAATGGGAATGCGATGTCTTTTCCTAAATGGCGCTTAGTTAAGTTAATCGACTTGTTATCCATGAATTCAAATGCTGATAGGATCTCAGCCAAATCACTCTTTGCCTTAACGAAGACATTTTGAACAGTCTCGTAATCCTTCACACCAAAGAAACTGACATTTACGGCCTTTGGCTTTGGTTGAGCCAAGATAGAGACACCAGTAATGATACCGATTGTCCCCTCTGAACCAATAAACAATTGTTTCAAGTCGTATCCTGTGTTGTCCTTCCTTAGGGAGTGCATACTGCTAACAATATCACCATTTGGCATGACTACTTCTAGTCCCAGAACAGATCCATGCAAGGAACCATAGCGTAGCAATCTTAACCCACCAGCGTTTGTGGCACAGACACCACCTACTTGACAGGAACCCTTGGCCCCAAGGTCGAGAGGGAAGATATATCCATTATCCCTTAGAAAATTATCTGCGTTCTCCAGGATCAACCCAGCGTCACACTTTAAAATCCCACTTACCGGGTCAAACTCTCTAATTTGATTTAAGTTGTTTAGAGAAAGGATAATCTCGTCAAAGACAGGAACAGAGGCCCCGACAAGATCAGTATTCCCACCTTGTGGGACAATGGCTAACTTTTCGTTGTTACAATAGTTTAAGATAAGGGAAACCTTCTCCACTGATTTAGGTTTGAGGACCAAAGTGGACTGACCTTTGTATTTTCTCGTCCAGTCCTCGTTATAGAAGTCAAGCTCGTCTGGGTTCTTAGCATGCATGATTTCTGCTTTAGAGAGGATGGAATGAAAGTAATCGATATCATCAGAAGAAAGTTTTTTATACTCTGAATGTCTCTGTACCTCTGGATACTTCTCAGCTGTAAAACTGATTGGTTTTGGCCCGGTTGAATAGGAATTGGATTGGATGACTCTTGGAAGTCTAGCTAATCTTAGGTTTGATAGTGGCCTTAAGTAGGCTAATGGAATAACACGGATAGATCTTCTTGCAGTGGTAAGTGTTCTTCTAATGGGATTACGTAGGGATAGCATTACAGATGGGGATGTATTTGACTTGCTGTTATTGTTGAGAAAAGTTTTGTACAGGAGAAGTCATACTCGAAGTTTATATAAATGACCGAAGTAAAGAAATGCGGCTTGTATGTGAAAAACTCCGCAAGTAATTATGAATGATATTAAATGATGATGATGAGAGTGGTGAGTGTCGCAACGCTGATAAAGAAGATGATGAGAATGAGGGTACGACCCTGTTGGTTGTATAATGTGGGGGAGTGTAAAAATGTAGGTTGGGTGCTTGAGTCGTTATTGTTATCTCCACTGGTTTTGTAATTTTATCTGACAAAGACCAAGATGAGGCTCTGTAGATTACCTCATTTGGGCTAAATCCACAGCTGGGGTCATTGTTGTGTGTATGTAATATTAATTCAGGGGATGAAAGGGGAAAACTGGATCATCGATGTGATCATCATATTGTTTGGGTTCATCAGTATCAGGGGAGAGATGACCCCTTGGACTACGTATATAAGTGTATCAGATGAAACTATCCACTAATGTTCATAGTTTCATTACATGCCCCCATCAACAATCATGTCCCCACCAACTTCCCCAATAGCACACTATGATTCCAAATGCATCTTCTGTCGGATTGTCAATGGTAAGTAACTGATCTCGCAAGACTTCCCTTAGTATATCAAACTAACGAAACTAAAACTACACAAAACAGGCGAGTTGCATTGCTACAAATTAATCGAAACCCAATACTCGTTCTCCTTTCTGGACACAACGCCAACGAGCCCCGGTCACATCCTCATTGTACCTAAATACCATGCCTCTAGACTAGATCAGGTCTCTGACCAGTTCCTCGTTGACATCCTGCCTATCGCCAAACGGTTTGCCAAGGCCCTCAAACTGGAGGAAAGAGGAGCAGGGTACAACCTGCTTCAGAACAACGGACGGATCGCCTCGCAGGCAGTCGACCACGTCCACTTTCACTTCATTCCAAAGAGGGACGCCAAGACCGGATTGATCATCGGCTGGCCCTCTAAGGAAGCAGAAGATAAGAGTCTTATGGAACTGAGAGATCAGATCCAGGACCAGCTCCAGAGGGGCGACCTACCAGACTAGTGGCCTATCTACATACGTACGTATCTATGCTTTATTTAGAGATGTGTATGAATTGTGGCCTTGTGTCCGTTAGTGTCATGTTGAGATTTACCCTTAGGTGAATAGAATACAAAAACGTGCGAAAGGAAACAGTAAGAGCAACTGGATGCGTCTGGTGTCATTGTCGGTTGAGAAGCCACAAAGGCATTGCAAACGAGAGCGATCAACAGACAGAGTCAGGTAGTTACAATGGATCGTGAAACCCTGAGATAAACCTCAATGGGTTTCATGAGAAGCCTTCAATTGCTGTCCCATACACTGGAATATCCCCCCATCTTTCAGACACTCACATACATCCTTCAAAGTACGCTAAGTGTCTCTAATACACAAGGTAACACAACATAACATACTATTTGATTCTCTTTCTCTTCCATCATTTAATAGTGAAATATTAATATCAGTCAAATAAACACCGCATCATTTTCTATCGCGAAATCAATTCTCGGTGGCAAAAAAACAAGGAAAGAATTGGAAAGAAGGGAAACGAACAACTTGATTGCCACTCACTATATAAGGAGAAACTCTATTTCAACAATCTCTCCCAAGAAAAGCTTACAAGCAAGTACAAACACAAATACAAACACTACGAATTATGGGTGCTGAACACAAACCTTTATTAGATGCCTCTGGTGCAGAGCCAAAGGACGAAGACCTAACAGCTACCGCTATTCTTAGAACTAAGAAGAAGCCAAACACTCTTTTGGTCGACGACGCCACTAATGACGATAACTCTGTTATTGCCATCAATTCCAATACCATGGATAAGTTGGAGTTATTCCGTGGGGACACCGTCCTCGTGAAGGGGAAGAAGAGAAAGGATACTGTCTTGATTGTTTTGATCGATGATGAATTGGAAGATGGAGCTTGTAGAGTCAATCGTGTCGTTAGAAACAACTTGCGTATCAGATTAGGTGATTTAATTACCGTTCATCCTTGTCCAGATATTAAGTATGCAACTAGAATCTCTGTCCTTCCAATTGCTGATACCATTGAAGGGTTGACTGGTAACTTATTCGATGTATTCTTAAAGCCTTACTTCGTTGAAGCCTACAGACCAGTCAGAAAGGGTGACCATTTTGTTGTTAGAGGTGGTATGAGACAAGTCGAATTCAAGGTCGTTGATGTTGAACCAGAGGAGTATGCTGTTGTGGCGCAAGACACAGTCATTCACTGGGAAGGTGAACCAATCAACAGAGAAGATGAAGAAAACAACATGAACGAGGTCGGTTATGATGATATCGGTGGTTGTCGTAAACAAATGGCTCAGATCAGAGAAATGGTCGAATTACCTTTGAGACACCCACAATTGTTCAAAGCTATTGGTATCAAACCACCTAGAGGTGTATTGATGTACGGTCCCCCAGGTACTGGTAAGACTTTGATGGCTAGAGCTGTAGCCAACGAAACTGGTGCATTTTTCTTCTTGATTAATGGTCCAGAGGTTATGTCTAAGATGGCTGGTGAATCCGAATCGAATTTAAGAAAGGCCTTTGAGGAAGCTGAGAAGAACGCTCCAGCCATTATCTTTATCGATGAAATCGATTCCATTGCTCCAAAGAGAGACAAGACTAATGGTGAAGTTGAAAGAAGAGTTGTCTCTCAATTATTAACCTTAATGGATGGTATGAAGGCTAGATCTAACGTCGTTGTTATTGCTGCTACAAACAGACCAAACTCCATTGATCCTGCTTTAAGAAGATTCGGCAGATTCGATCGTGAAGTCGATATTGGTATCCCAGATGCTACTGGTAGATTGGAAGTACTACGTATCCACACAAAGAACATGAAACTGGCCGATGATGTCGATTTAGAGACCTTGGCTGCAGAGACTCACGGTTATGTTGGTGCCGATATTGCCTCTCTCTGTTCTGAAGCTGCCATGCAACAAATCCGTGAGAAGATGGACTTGATTGATTTGGAAGAGGATGAAATTGACGCAGAGGTATTAAACTCACTTGGTGTAACAATGGATAACTTCAGATTTGCTCTTGGTAACTCTAATCCATCTGCCTTACGTGAGACTGTTGTCGAAAGTGTTAATGTCACTTGGGATGACGTTGGTGGTTTAGATGAAATTAAGGAAGAACTAAAGGAAACTGTCGAATACCCTGTCTTACATCCAGATCAATACACCAAATTTGGTTTAGCTCCATCCAAGGGTGTGTTATTCTATGGTCCTCCAGGTACAGGTAAGACTTTATTGGCTAAGGCTGTTGCCACTGAGGTATCCGCTAATTTCATCTCTGTTAAGGGTCCTGAATTATTAAGTATGTGGTACGGTGAATCCGAATCTAACATTCGTGATATCTTTGACAAAGCTAGAGCCGCTGCTCCAACTGTCGTTTTCTTAGATGAATTAGATTCTATTGCTAAGGCTAGAGGTGGTTCCAATGGTGATGCCGGCGGTGCCTCTGATAGAGTTGTCAACCAATTGTTAACTGAGATGGATGGTATGAACGCTAAGAAGAACGTCTTCGTCATCGGTGCCACTAACAGACCAGATCAAATTGATCCAGCCATCCTAAGACCAGGTAGATTGGATCAATTGATTTACGTTCCATTACCAGACGAACCAGCTAGATTATCTATCTTAACTGCTCAATTGAGAAAAACTCCATTAGAACCAGGTTTAGACTTAAACGCTATTGCTAAGGCTACTCAAGGTTTCTCTGGTGCAGATTTATCATACATTGTCCAAAGAGCTGCCAAGTTTGCTATCAAAGATTCTATAGAAGCCAAGAGAGCCTTTGACGCTGCTCAAGCCGCTAAGATCAAGTCTGAAGAAGATGTTGAAATGGCCGATGGTGATGCTGTTAAGCAAGAAGAAGCTACAGAACCAGAAGCTGATCCAGTTCCATATATCACAAAAGAACATTTCGCTGAAGCTATGAAGACAGCTAAGCGTTCCGTCTCAGATGCTGAATTACGTCGTTACGAAGCATACTCACAACAAATGAAAGCTTCAAGAGGTCAATTAAGTAATTTCAACTTTAATGAAAACGCATTAGGTACTGACTCTAACGCTAATGACGCTAACTCTAACGCTACAGGTGGTGCTGCATTTAACGATGCTGAAGAAGAGGATGACTTATATAGTTAATCTTAATAAATTGTTTATTCGATAATTAAGTAAAGAAAGATGATATAGTTTACATGCTTATATTTCTTTGGATGTAGTGTCTATTATGCCGATTGTTATGACCATCATATTATTCGGAGAAAATATATTAATACACAATATCACGCACGCATTTCATAAATAATACGTTTTTAATTTATACTCCCTAAAGTCTATGATTTTGTAATGTTGAGTAATGACTTCCATGCATTTTTACCCAAACATTTAAAAGATCCCTTATTATTATTCTTGTATTGTATTGTCTCTATATCAGAGACACAGGTTTGCAGGTACTGTGGGTCAAAATTATAACATGTATTATTACATTTATTATGGTGTGTATTATAACAAGATGTGTCAGAAGAACGATAATTTGAAAACTCCGTTTTCTGTAAACTTTCTTCACTGCTGAAGGTTGATGAAACTATAGAACTCGCAGCAGTAATATCTAATTCTGAACTTAAATGATAATCGTCCTTTGTGAAGCGTTCCAAACTAAATAAATTATCATAGACTTGTTCACAATGATTTTGTAACTTTCTTCTCTGAACTTTTTCCATTTGCATTCTATGCTTGATAGGGTTCAGAAAGGGTGAAAAATAAGTTAATAATTCTTTAGCAGTGATTTCGACATTCCAGTCTAGATATTCTAAAACATTTAATTCGATGCTATTAATCTCCGAATTTGTAAGTATGTAACCTGTATGTTTAACCCAATGTTTGTTTAATGGAGTGATATCGTTAAAATTCTTACAGGCAATTATTAAACAACCGATAAATATTCGACACCACGTCGACTCTGTGCCAATTGTGTTTTTTGGTAGCGCCTTTTTTATTCTCTTTAGGTATACAGTAGTGCACATCAGTAATGATATTGATACCTCTGATTTAATAACTACGCTCTTGATAAAATCATATAGTGGTGGAGTGGTGATCTTTTTAGTTTTTTCATCTATTTTAACAATAGATTTTGTTATTTTCGTCACAAAATTTATCAACTCGAAGGATAAAGGTTGTCTGCTAAGAACAATCAAAGGTTCAAAATCTACTTTTTGATCATCCATTGTAGACATTATTAAACCTGGTCGACATTGATAACAAAAGGCATAAAAATGACTGAATTCTGAAAGTCAGCAACTAGATACTATATGTATATATATATAATGAGCATATCTATTAGAGACAGTTGTTCCCCTTGCTTAAAAGACTAGGATTTGCCTGCAGGTCAGGCGTCGCTATATGTTTTTGAAACACATTTTCCATTTAATTTGCAGATTACTGTAATAACTTACCGCTTTAGGCTACCCCAAACATTGAATATGTCTTAAAAGGCCTACTACTCTCATCCCTTAGTAATTCGGAGATGTTATGAAAGCAGTTCTCCGCAGTTTCTTACATTAGTACCCCGACGCTTATTCCCTTCTAGGGAAATTCAAAAAGAAGGAGATAGGAAAACAAAGATAGTCTATTTCTGAACGTTATAGGAACCTTTTAAAACTCTAATACTCTCATGCCTCAAAAAGTCTAGAAAGCCGGGCATGTCAAATCCGGAGACTACCTATTGTCAACCATTTTTGGTCATCTTTCGTCTTGTGGTACCTGAAGTTACTCTTTATTTCATTCAAAGCATCGACACTGTTCGAAATTTTTAAAGCAGCTCAAAAGCTTTGATACAGGAAACTTTATTGCAGAAATTTTGAACATTGTGTGTCAAACATTTTTTTCAGAGGTTCAGTTTAATTAAATAGTTACCCTTTATTTTGCAATATATTCGTAGGCATCATCAATATATATATATATATATATACTACATAATCTTACATTAAATAATACAGCATTTTCAAAATATCGATATGGAAATGGATTCTTGTTTGCCGAAGTGTCTTATTTATTGACTGAAGGTTTCAACATCTGGGTAATAGAAGAAAGCCAGACCAATCAATAAGTACATAGCTAGAGACATACAACCTTCTAACCAGTTGGATTCCCCATCCAAAATCAAATAGTTTGATAGGAAAATAGCGATAAATAAAGTTGCTGTTTCGAAAGTAGAGAAACATAAAGTCATTGGAACGTCAATTGCCCAACCGACAAGAACCATGAATGGAGTGACAAACAATGCAATTTGTAAAGAAGATCCAATAGCGACACCCAATGCTAAGTCCATTTTATCCTTCATAGCAACCATCACAGAGGTTACATGTTCAGCAGCATTACCAACAATTGGGATTATAATTAAACCAATGAATGTCTTCGATAAACCTGTAGAGTCAACTACATTATCAATTGTACCAACCAAGTAATCTGCACAAATAGAAACTAAGATTGTTGAGCCAAGTAAAAAGATCAATGAAGATCTAATACTTAATGTGTGTTCTGGTTTTAAAGAGTAGTGACTTAAAACTTCTTCCGTTTCTTCAGTTTGTTGTTCAAATAATTCTTGATGACTACCCAGTTGGAAATACAAGAATAGCACATAGATAATTAAAAGTATAATAGAAGTACCTCTACTTAAGGATAATATCTTGTTTTCAATCATATCGTGTTCCTTTCCATCTGGTAAGGTAGCCTTGAAAGCAGCTGGGATCAATAAAGAAGCACAAGAAATGGCCAATAGAGAAGACATCGTTTGTGCAGCAGTTTGATTAAACTTTTGTTGGACTCTATTGTAACCACCCAAAAGGAAACAGAAACCTAAAACTAATAATAAATTGGATAGCAAACTACCTAGCATGGAAGCTTGGACAATTCTAACTTGACCTTCTCTCAAAGCAATAACGGAGACAATAAGTTCAACAGCATTACCAAACGTAGCATTTAATAAACCACCAATGGTACTACCTGCCTTGTCGGCTAATTCTTCGGTAGCGTAAGCTAGAGTAGCTGCCAATGGGATAATAGCCAGGAAATTAAAAAGAAAAGTCCATGTATGAGATAATTCAAGATAACCCCAAACCATACCTAGTGGTACAAACATCAGCAACACATTTAATGGAGATGATGTTAAGACATAATGAAAGTCAGCCTTTGCAGCCTCCAAGTTGGACTGGTGTTCAGTACTTTCACCAGGGTGGTTCTGGTCACGTTGGATTAATGGTGTCAGCTGGTCCATTATTTTAGTTTTGACTTAATGTAGATTTTATCAGAGTACAATTTATTTTACCTGTAATATCGTAGTTACTGGCTTAGTGGCACTTGATAATTTTGCTTACCAGACTTTAGTCTACAAGGGATAGAAGAATCTATTTCCTTCACTTTTTATGTAGTTTTTTGAAGTTGCGCGCCCAAACCGGCAGCCCTTTATTTCTGTAGTAAATATCAGCTAGTGTTGTATAATAAATAATGGTAAAAGATGCTCCAACGTAAATCACTTAAAATCGCAGCCATTTCAAATCAGCATAATACATAAGTCTTGAAAATTAATGCCTCAATTATTATATGTATTATTTGTCGTAGATAGGTAAAATGCATTGTTACATTACTTTCTGAATGTAAAAATTAATGAAATTACAGAACTACCGCGGATATAATCCCTGTGGCAAACACCGCGGTACCCCAGAAGAACATCATTGAAAGAATATACGAGTCATGTCGACCAACCGATTTCCAAGTGTCGAATATTTTCATCAAGACAAAAGTTACCTTAGATTTATTCACCTTTTCATTATCCGGGTTATACAGCAAGATGGAATCGTTAAGCAATGTAGTCGATATCTGTGATCCAGTCATACCTATTGGAAAACTAGGGTTGGAATATGGTAATCTTGCTGAATTGTTTGACTCACTACGTTTGTTAGACTTATTTTTTCTCGTGTAGAAATTGGAATATGAATGTTTTGACTTTTTTATCCTTCTTGAATTACCTTCTTCATTAACAGAAGGGCTGCCCTTGATGAAATCCCCAGCCGCATTTGTTATTGTTGTGTTAATTTCATTATAGTTTAGCAAATCATCGACGTCCTTACACAAGTATGTCAACACGCTCATGAAATAGTTTAAAATTGTAAAAACTGACACAACACACAGTAAGAAATACCCTATAGTTCTTGAGCCAAAATAATTAACAATCCTAGTAAATAATACCGGGTGATTTCTCACATAAATGAAGTAAATGGATAACATTAATGATTCACCAACGAGCAAGAGAAGGTTGCTGATAACCACAATGCCCATGATGGTTAAATGATATAACAATTCCTTCGTAGAACCAATCTCACAAAAGTTTCTCACAATAGACTTGGATAGAAGAGGTAGTATTTCGTTATGCATAGTATTTGGAACACTTCTATTACTATGTGATCTTCCTTTGTGTTCACGATGTGAACCACTGTTAGAGCCATTCTTTTTTACCTTTGGTTCATCATGAAAATAGACCCATTTAAAACCATACTTTTCACTTAAAGTTGGTTCCTTAAAGTTATTATTCAGAAATCCATCTTCCATACTACTTGTTACTATTCTTAATGAGTTATCTTGTGGATCAACCATAAGTAAAGATAAATCATTATTTGAGATTTTATTATTTAGTTCATTCTCGTGTGTTTGATCTCCAATCGATCCATATCCATTTTGGTTCATCTCCGAGAAATACACATTCGATGATATTGAAGAGGATACTTTCCTTACACCAATACATTTTGAAAGCGTAATATTTTCCCTTCTAACTAACCCAGTATTTGGCTTATTATAAATTAATCCATTTTCAAGGTCATTGTTCTTACCTACATTGGATATTTTCATGGGTATCTCATTGTAATTAAATAAGTTTTCAAATACACATATTGTGTATTCACCAAAGGACCATGAGATACCAAATAAATAGGATTGTCTTGGAATAATATGCCACAGAGGTGTATTATCCCCCTGAAGTTGATGATTCTCTTGTAGTTGTGGGTATGCTAATGCGATGAGGATGGCAAGAATAAACCAATCATTTAAAGGGAAATCAAAAAATAGATTTAATAAGAGATGTTTGTTATCTAGATTTATGATAAATGCTTTGATGAAGCAATATAGAAACGGTGAGAACATCCCTAGTAATGCTGTTCGAAAATAATCCTGAGAATTTGGTTTGAACATGTCAGGATCATTGTATTCGTGGTCTAATAAAAGCGAACTTAGAAGTAAAGTGCCGAATATTATTATACTTGTTATGATAGTTGATATGACGATCGTGGGTTTGTTAGAGCAAAACAATGGCATGAAATAGGGAGCTGCATGATTAAGTCTAACCATTGGATAAGTTTCTTTATTTCAGTGGATGGATTTATAATTTTTTGAGTTGTGTATGTTTGCTTACTTCTTATCTAATTATATTGTTTACTTTCACAATATATATATATATATTTTAAATCAAAATTTGTAACAATGCAGATTTAGATATATATTTTTTGAATGACAAAGGGAACGAGTAATGAATAAAAAAAAAAATTGTGGGGGGCTGAATCATATAGAACAAAGGACAATTAAAAGAATGTGCAATAACAATAAAATATTTGATAGTTCAACAAGGATTGAAATTATACATTTATGAATGAGTAAAGTTAAAATTTATATGATAACGGTGAATAAAAATTAAATAGATTATACAGATTTAATTTTGAATTGTTTAATCGAATAAACCGAAACCCATGTCATCATCGGATTCTTCCTTTTCTTCTTCAGCTTCTTCAGCAGCGGCTTCACCAGAGGCACCAGCAGCGGCACCGGCAGCACCAGAAGCTGGAGCAGCAGAACCAGCAGCGTGGAAACCAGATAAGATTTCCTTTAAGTCCTTACCTTCTAAAGCCTTAGCAAAAACGTCAGCCCAAACCTATTTAAATAGTTTCAAAATGCATTCACATTTTAATATCTGTTGTTAGTAAATTATGTTCGTTATATTTTATTATTTCTTGGATGGAATTGATCATTGTGAAAATTGAAATATTTTTGAATAAGACAAATCGGGGTTTCAATAGGTCTTTGAATAAAATTGTAATTAACTCCACCGTATTCTCCATTTCATTCTCACTCGGTTAAAGCGTTTTTTATTTATCCACATAATATCAAAATCTTGGAAAGTTCATTTCTAGAAAAATTTCAAAGTTCTACAAATTAATTCAATTCAATTCGTTCACAATATTCAATTCGCCAATGGGTAATTCCACAGAATAATTATAATTCATTGTTTCATAGTTTAACATACGGATTCAACGTTGGCACCGGCAGCCTTGGTGACAGTTAATAAGTTGTCAGAAGAGATTTCTAAACCAGCATCAGCTAAGATGAAAGCGGCGTATGAGATGATAGCGTCAGACATTTTTATATGTAATAATAAGTTTTTTGCTTACGGAGCTATATCATTAAGAACTAAGTGAAGTTTAAAGATATCAATTCTCTTAAGCATATTATTACTTTTACCAAATGGCTTACTGTGCGGTTACTATGGAAGGAATTGATTGCCAGCGGTGAATCTTCGGCGATTCTGGTGTGAATTTTTGAAAATTTCAGATGTCGCACAATAATTTTCAGATTTAGGAAGAAATAAATTTAATAAGTGTGTGGGTGTTATAAGAGTGTATGGGTGTAAACAGTCCATAAAAACAAGTACCCCTACTTTTATTTATCAGTTTAGTGATAAACGCTACATAGTGATGAAAGGAGATAAATAGTTTCGTAGCATGTATTATGGCTTTATGTACTGTAAGAATATATTGTAATAATACCAAATATGTAAATATGGAACAATATTCCAGTTATTTGTTTCTAAGGGTTTGTATAGTTAATAAAATTGTAAATCAGATCCCAGGACTATTTATTTGATCATGGAGCCAATTTTATCTTCTAAATTTTCGATCTTCTTCTTTTGTTCTTCTAATTGGTCTCTTAGGTGTTTTAATTGTTCCTTTTCATGTTGCTTGACAAACCAATCCTCGTTGGCTCTTTCTCTCTTGGTGAAGCTGTCATCACTAGTGATACCTCTTGGCGCACCTACAGAACCCTCAGTGTAAAGTCTGGCACCGGATATAAGCCTATGGTTAAACTTCAATGAACGTGTAATAGTGGAACGTGGTAGCATGTTTAATTGTTTATATAGGTAGTAACTTGTAGTTTGTGATAACTTACAAAGTGTTGAAAGGACGATGAATCTACCAGATATATATTCACAGTGAAAACAATAGAAGAAAAACAAGACTCTGTAAGAATTGGCTGAACTGAATGACCAACAGCTAGTGCTGTATTGTAATTGCTGGACATGATCCAATCGAAACGAGCACTTAGTTAGGATTCCCTCCATTCTTTCTCCGCGATTTTCGGCATCGCTCGTTAATTGGTCCGCCTGTGATTGGTCTATTCTTTCCTAAGTGAACGCAGACGAAGAAAATGCAGTGACGTTTTGAGAATAGATATAAAAACGACGGTAATTCCAGTCTGTGACGCATATTATTTTGTTATCTTATTATAGATGTATCGTATATATGAAGGGGATATGTAGTTGTTAATGTTGAGTGGTCTTGACCTTTTTGGTGGCTGGCTCATCAGTTAACTTCTGGTTAGTATGCTTAGCACCAAGCTTTGGGGATGTTACCTCAGCGTGGAAATCCTTGATAATGGAATCGACATCATCAATATTCAAAGGTCTGATATCACCAAGTTTCTTAATTTTGGCAGTAACCTCTTTGATTTGATCATCGGTTAAATGTAGATTCAATTGGTCCACTCTGGCCTTAATGGCATTCCAACCAGTTAACCTGTTCGCAAAATGAATATATCTAGTTAGGCCAAAATCTTGTGGATTTAGAATTTCATAAGTAGAGGGATTCGCTAAGATAGCCTTAGCATGAATACCAGCCTTGTGAGTAAAGGCACAGAAACCAGTAATTGGGTTGTTAAAAGGAATGTTAACCTCAACAGCTTCAGCGACTAACGTTTCAATATCCCTAATTTTGTGTAGTTTATATTTGGACTTGACATAATCTGGGGCAGCGACAATCATTCTTGCCATTAAACCACCCAATGGGGTGATACCGTTTCTTTCACCAATACCCAATACACTGACATCGATTAATCTAGCACCACCTTCTAAAGCAGTGTAGGCATTGGCAATAGCACAACCAGTATCGTTATGGAAATGGCATTCGATATCACAGGAAACAACACTCTTTAATGTTCTAATTAATTCGTAGACTTGTCTTGGATTAGCACAACCAACGGTATCAGCAATACCAACTCTGTTAACGCCAATCTTGTCGACAGTCTTGTAAATATTCAACAGATCAACTAAATCACTTCTAAAGGAATCCTCACTGGAAAATCTAATCTCAATACCCTTAGATTTAACAAAGTTAATAACTTCGACAGCACTATTAGCAATATAATTCATGTCCTTACCGTGACTGTATTGTCTTAAAAACTTCGAAGTACCAATAACGACATCGACACCATCGACACCAGTTTCTACAGCAACTCTAGCATCATCCATGTGGCAACGGATATGTGTCAAAATTTTGGCCTTTAAACCTAATTTACAAATAGCCTCACAATCCTTACGAGATTGCTCTGACGCGACGGGGGAAGTTAATTCAATATAATCGACACCAAATTCATCCAAGGCTTTTGCAATTTCGATCTTCTTTTCGGTATCGAAGAAAGCATTGGCAAATTGTTCACCTTCTCTCAAGGTAGAGTCAATAAGTTGAAAATTGTTAACATTAGATAAATAATCAGATGGGTTGGCACCGTATGGGTTGGTACCAGAAACGGAGCTGACGCTTTCTGTTACAGCTTGATGTTCGTTAGTAGAGGACATTGTGTCTTGTTTGTGTTTGCTACTTTTCTGATTACCAAATAGCTGTATGTCAGTCGAACATAAGATCCTTTATATATAATAGTCGGTTACAGTCTTAAGATGAGATGACGCATGGCCCTTATTGTCAGAACTCATGACCCAGTAAAATATTTTTCATTGATTTACAGTTAAGCAGTATTGCGCTAGTAAGTAAATGGTAAGACTAAAAGAAATTCCACAGTTAATTTTGTATGGCAAACCTCTATTTCTTTTCACAGCTGGAAGACTATTGTACATTTTCCATCATTTTGACTCACATTTCAGATGACTTTTGTTCGCAGACTATGTAACAAGAATTCCCGACGGAATTTCCGAACAGACACTTCCCAAAAAAATTGAAATTCCGACGGGATCTGGCTATATTTGCACCTGGCAGTGTACAAATAGTATATATTCAAAGAGGAATTTAACTGTGTTTTAACCAATATTGGTATCACATTTGCTGGTAAAGTCATATACTATGCTTGGATGGCCTTAAGATCTATCTGAATCTTGAATTAATTTAATAGGCTACATAGTTCAAGTTATTAGGATAATATACTAGTGGGTTCACTCAATATCCTCCTTTTCTATTGCCGTATAATTTTATCTTGCTTATCTAATTTTAAGTTTTTCTGCCGCGAAATAGTAAAATAGCAAAGCCCTAATAATGCGGAGCAGATCTTTCCTCTGATATGCGATACTTTAAATCCTTCTGGGACTTTTGCTTTTATTGTATTCCTATTAGAACCTCATAATAGATGGGAAAGGTTCACTCTCTGCCATATCATGCTCTCAATAAAAAGATTGATTAGTGTCAATTCAAACCCGTCAGTAGTTCCACTTAGTAAATATCTCAAGGACCCCGTGAAATTAGTGATCGTTCCTATTAAAAAAGATAAAATATTCGTACACTACGAGCATTCCGAGGATTTATTGAATAAGAATTCGAAGCTTATCTCAGCAGAGAATTGGTTAATCAAAAAGTCAATGTATTATTGGAAAAAGTTGTCAGATTCACCAAAACTAGTAAACAAAAAAATCGTCGAGTCTGTAACAAGGCTTCTGGACAATACAACATGGCAAGAATCGAGTTTGTTAACTATTCCAGGTGAAAGTTATATTCTCAAGAGAATACAATCGTATTCCTTAGAAAACGAATCGAATACTGAAAGTACATTGACAGCTGCCCAATACATAGCTAGAAAGCCTAAGCCGAAAACAATACCGCTGAATATTTATTATCCGCTAAAATCCGATGTTACACCAACCCTTATATTTGATCAATTGCAGAAATTATGTAACGATGGTTTGCAAATTCATAGATGGAATGCAATGATGAATATTCTCGCCTTACCATTGACAATTCCATTAATGTTGGTTCCACTGATACCTAATGTTCCTGGATTTTACTTAAGTTATAGGTTTTATTGCAATATCAAAGCATATTTAGGTGCAAAGCACTTGAAGCAAATAATTAGTGAACATCAACCAGAAAAAGGAAATTTAAAGATAAAATTCTGTGGGTTAGAAGAATATGGGAAGATTATAAATTCGGAGTCTAAGGGTGAGTTGGATATTGATACTGTGGATAAAATAACTAAATTGTTGAATATTAAACAACTTCGATTCCCACTTCATAAAGCCATCAGGCAAGTTAATGCAAAAAGTTTTCAATAGAACCATTTAACGACTGTTTCAACATCTGTACATATTTTTCTTAATATTACACCCTTACATTCAATTTAATTTTATTACTTTTTTTTTGTTAATATATCTAAATTATTTTTTGGAAATTTCCCGTTTGGGAAATAGTAATGATTACCCGGGTTTAAATTTACCAAGCATGATTTTGAAAAATTATTGATGCCACCATCTCCCCTGTAACTCATATATTTGAATTTAAATTTCATACACTTATAATTTACATCTTACTCTTCAAACTAATCTTACTTTCAATTTCCGTTTAAAATCCTCAGTTATCCAAATCCATAATGAGAGCTAAGTGGAGAAAGAAGAGAACTAGAAGACTAAAGAGAAAGAGACGGAAGGTGAGAGCTAGATCCAAATAAGCGAACAATTGAATAAAAAGTTGAGATTCTTAAAACTCAACTTTTCTTATTTAATTATTATTGACGTATCTAGTTCTTAATCGTATTGTCTATTTATTTTTCTGTCTCTTATATATATTATATTAGTTAGTTTAATAAATTCACAAATTTCGCTTAATATTGATTTGATTTTATTTTATAAAGTTTATATTATATGCATTGTTGATCTTTCATCTATTCTAAACATGGAAACATAATTGTTAGATACTCATTGAAACAGGGCTGCTCTACCATTTCTGAATTGTTGTTGATTTGATTATGATCGCTTACACGGTTTGCAGACCTATTAGGGCATAAGTTTGGAGTGTCAAGTCCCTCAAGATAGTCTGCAGGTATTGGATCATGATAGTATAACTGATACAATTCGGCATGACTGAGGCCATTTATATTACAAGTCTTTATTTCGTCTTCTGCTTCGTCGATGAAACTTTTATCTTTATTAATTGGATGAGCTAAAGGAGTTGCAGTAGTTGTTTCCCTGGCAGTAGGCAGAATGAATGACTGACAATCGTCTTCTTGAATAATATTATTATTTGTTTTTATATTGTCTATGCTTTCTTTATTGTTTTTGCTCCACGATCCATTAATCCCTCTGAACCAACTTGTGACAGTGTTCCAAACATCATTTTCAACATAACCTTGTTTAGAGAATCTATTATTATTAGTGTTTTTATTTGAAGTTGAAAAATCTTGAATATTGAGTTGAAAAGGGTGGGTACCATCAATAACCATGATAGTCCCACGATGAGATGAGAATGCAGGCTTCCATCTAATCAGACTATCCTCCATTCTTTGCTGGAATTTATTTGTTATGGGTACGCTTCGTCTACTTTGTTGTGCCATTACTACTTCTCGAAAAGATAACATATCCTTCCCTGGGATTCCTTGAGAACTGGTTTCAGCCATAATTCAAAATTACAGTTAATAGCTTTTGTTTTATTTGTTCCAGTGCGTGAAGTTCTTGATTTTGAAATCCTTAGCCTGTTTACAATTGATTATATTTTCAAATATTTTGTGACATACTTTTTTTGACACAATTAAAATATAATTTACAAAATTTATAAATCTTAAACAAATGAAATATTTAAATAACAGCGTAAGTGAAAAAAAATTCATACAAAACTTGGCAGAATGAATTATTCAAACTGAAAAGCATAATAACGCAGAAACACAATAGTTGATACATTATTCTTAATTTAATAACAAACAGGTTCCATTGCAAAAATGAACATTGTTATAGTTACTTTGTGAAAATTATATTTGTTGAACCCTAACATTTGTAGGATGGTTAGTGCAAGAATATTAGAGCATGGAGATTTGACCACTGACACAAAAGCAATTACAGATGGTAAAAAATTTCACTTATAATTGAATAGGCTTGTAAAATATCATCTGAGTGCTACTGGGTCATCAGTAAAATATATTAAACTGTCCAAGTTGAAACGTATATAAATGGCAGAGAATAACAACAATCAAATATTAGACTGTCACACTTTATGTATATTATTCACTATTTAAATTGACATCTATCACGCCTAGCGATAAACCCAATCATATTCAGCCACAAGAAACTCTCCTAAATATTCAATTTAAAGATGCACTTGTATACTAATGTAAGAACAGAGGATTAAAAAGTAGTATGTTATTTTGTTATAAATATATTTAATGACTTCCGACATCCATCTAAAAATTAAATTTTACTTTCAATATTACAAATAAATAAATAAAAGAGGGTCAAAATCTTTTAATAAATGAGAGCAATTATTTAAGGTAATTGTTCTCCTCAATCTTTTCCAATAATTCAGATAATAAATCCACAATTTCTTTTGTTTCTTCTTTAGCCTCATTTGGTAAGCCTTCTTGAAGTAGTTTCCAATCTTCATCAGACAAATTTTTATTAGTTACAGTATCAACAGACTTATTCAATGGAGTGGCCATGTTAGTCAAAGTGTTAATGAAACTATTATTGAGATAAGCTGTAGTGGTGATCCCATAACTCTGGGTTTCTGTAACATTAACTGGAACAGCTTCTGATACAGAAACAGCGAAAGCAATCAAATTCAAAAATTGGCTATACATTTTGTGACTTTTCTTTGACTAAATGTATAACCAATTTTTGAAAAAGATTTCTTCTTTTATAACAAATTGTTTATTTAAATCTTGATTCATCAGGACGATTTAGCCTAGTAAAAAAAAAGGTATAAAGGTAACTTTGATAAAAAAAGAACAAAAAGAATCTTAGTTCAAAAAAGGTACTTGAACTCATAGAAATAATGTAATCCATTCACAGGAAGTTTTCCTAAGAGCATAAATATGACTCTTCCTTAGTAAATTTATATCCAGGTATAATTAGGTAAAATGGATTTGGTTTCTCAATTTTTCTGACATTAGACTCACAGTTTCAATGACGCAGCTAAATAAAAATATAAACATGAAATTTCATGTATCAAACCATACCAACTATTAATGTAATTTTCACCAGTAATATTATAAACTTTTTATCTGTAAAGATCAGACACTGACGTTCATTCAGTTCCCACAAGTACAAAATACATTTTACCTTCACCTGCGTGTCACATAACCACTCGACTGTTTGTTATTCGTAAATTTCTTTGATATTGCTTATGTAACTATATATCTGTTGCCATTACGTAGTCTATCAAATTTGTGTATTATCTAGATTCATAGTCACTTTATCAACATTAATCTTGTTTGACTTTCTGTTAATGCCCGATCGTCCATTTCTTTCGTTATTGTATCCAAAGCTGCTAGTGCCATTATGATTAGTGTTACAATTCATCGAATTAGGATATTGAACATATGAATTGGTAGTAGGTTGATAATACATCCCGTAATTTTGACTCTGATGCGTGGGTTGATACATGTATTGAATGTTATTATTCATATATGGTACTTGTGCCACAGCAGGATATTGCTGTGAACCGTTTGAATACATACGGTAGGAGGTTGGGTACGTATTCTGATTTGTTCTTGCAATATTGTTAAATTCATTGTTCATTGAATATTGATTAAATTTTGGTGGAAATTGAACTCTTGAATTATAATCCTTTTTGTAATGGCCATGTCGACTGTTGCCTTGATATTGACATTGATTATGATACGGATATTGTTGCTGCTGTGAGTTAGAATACTTCGGCGAAGGAGTATCTCTCCTATAATATTGAGCATCATCGTCAACATCAATCTGATAAGAATCACAAGTGCGTGATTCTGTATCGTGATCATCGTTAAGTTCATCATTGTTGTCCTCAAATATTTTTAGCTTCAGCTCTTCGTACTTTCTCTCTCTTTCTAATCGCTGTTCCTCTAATGATTGTGTTGACTCATTTGACTTTTCAGTTAAACTTTCCCTAGATTCATTCAAGGACTCTGTGGCAAATTCTGCAACAGTTGCTGGTGTGAGGGTTGAATCCATAAAAGAGTCCTTTGAATCCTCTGCACCATCAACATTGCCATCAAGAGTGGCTGATCTTTTTAATATTACAAACTTTGATGAATCTTTAAAATGGGAATATGTACCTTGCTTTTTGTTTGCTACTTCTGACTTTGATTCATTCAGAACATCTGATTGTTTGGATGATGTTTCCGATGTTGAGTTGGTAAGTATTTGTTTATAATCTTCCATCTTTAGATCCTGTAAAAGTGGTTTATCAAAAGTCCTATCAAATGATGTACCTTTAAATACAAGTATTGAGCGATCACTCGATTTCGAAACCCTGTGATCCAGGTTATGATACTCTGCTATTTGATGAATGAGTAACCTGTAATATGAATTCTTGGGTTGTAAGACAAAAGCTCTAGATTTATCTTGTTTGAAGTAGTGTAATGACTTTTCAAACTGCAGAACAAATGCACGGTCATCTGGTTTTTTAAATAATGCACTTATGAGGGCTGTTGAGACCTGATATTTGCTATTATTATCCGATCCTCTGGGAGATGTGTCTTTGATATTTACACCCAATGTTTGTGCAGTCTCCATCATCTGTATAATTGGATAATATTTTACACTCAGTTCGTCTAATGACTATTTCTTTGTTGTTTTGGCTTATCGTTACTGGATTTATTTAACATAACATGCCAGGCAAAATATTAGGCGACTTGTTTCTGTTCAATATTTCATGCGGTCGTTACCCTGTGAACAAAAAATTTATATTGTGCCATTTCCCAGTCATTGCAACCGTCGAACAGATATATCCTTTAACATGATCACTCGTTTAAAAAAAAAAATACCCATTCTTCGTTATTTATATAATAACCATGGAAGGACAACTTTAAGAGCTTTTTTGATTTTGTTCAAGAGGAACTCAAGCTGAAATTCACTGACTGTAATAAAAAGGCCTTATCTAACAAAAATCACGTGCCCTAGTTCTATTTTCTGTCATAGATTGTTAATTAGTGTAGGTGGCAAAACAAATATTCGATAGATAAAGTCATCGATCATAGAATAACCTAGAGATCACATTCCCCTCCAGTTTTACGTAGAGGTAAATTATAAGTGAAATAAACTAGAAATTAGGTTATTTTAAAGCATGTCCTTAGATATTTTAGGAGAAATATTCCAGGTAACAACCGACTCTAACAACATTCCTCCAGGGTATTCTCATGTGTATTTAGATAAAGATGAAGAGAAATCCTTAGCTGTAGAGGATATTGACCCTATTCTACTTTCTCAATTAGTAGAAAATGAAGGTTTACTAGAACCATTTAAATATTTAAATGATTGTTTCCAACGTTGTCAAAAGTTAAAGAGATTATACAAAAACAACTCAAAATTAGAAGGTGCATTTAAGGAGGTCGACCGGTTAGTTATTGGCTACGGGTTAGTTAGTTTCCAACTGGAGGATTTTGCAATTCATGGTAATTTCAACAATTACATAAAACAAATCACCTCCAACTTTGATGTATACTCGGATTTAATATCACAGATACTTCAGAGATCTATCATCGAAGACTCAGTATTGGATTTTTTGAATAACTTCTTTTCAGCCTTGCTTCAATTTATTATCAAAGATGTGATTACTTTTGATATGAATGATTCTAAATTATACAATAATATTTTGGCTATCTTTGAACTTTTCGTTAATTTTAAGGCTGTGGCAAGAATTTTTACTAAGTTGGATATCTTTTTACCGGATAATATACAGGCAAATCAATTTGAGAAGATTACTCTGTTAGGTCCAATTTTATCGTTATCTCCTTTGAACATCAATGTCGCCCTTAAAAATTATGGTGATGATTTAGAACGCTCAACATCCCAAACTAATATGATTCATGAATCATTACAAGCGGAACATAAGGTTGTTTTAGATAGATTATTCTTTATTATGGACAAGATCATAAGAGGTTCGATTGAATCTAGAAATGACCTTATTTGCTATTGGTCACAAATTGTGAATAAGAACCATTTAAGAAGGGGTGATCACGCTGCGCAAAATAAATTAGCTACAAATTCTTTCATGACAAATATATCGTTACTTTTAGTGAGGTTTTCAGAACCTTTTCTCGATATTTCATTTAAGAAGATCGATAAAATCGACGTTAACTATTTTAATAACTTAAGTCTTTTCATTGATTTATCTGATGAAACACGTTTAAATTCCGATTACAAGGAGGCTGACGAATTTTACGATAAGAACAGAAAATCAGATTCTGATTGTAAACCAAACTTCATATCTGATTGTTTTTTTTTAACTCTAACATACCTACACTATGGATTAGGTGGTACCTTATTATATGATGAAAAAATTGGTCCTCAAATCAAGAGAATGAAAGAAGAAATCGAGAAGGTCAGGAAAATGGCACAAGCCAACGCATTTATGAAAAACGCCATCGAAATGAAAATAAAAGAAATGGACAAAACTTTAAAGTTTATTTCATCGTTAAAGGAATCACTCCGCGGCTTCTTTACCAACAAAGCTTTACAGTTGGAAGTTTTTGACTTCATTTGCGGCGCATCCACGTTTTTGATGAGAGTAATTGACCCTGACCATGAATTTCCATTCAAAACTATTTCGCTTCCTTTGATCCCAGATCAAATTGGTGTTGAAAATGTAGATAATGCTGATTATTTAAGAGCACATGCATCAATCCCGTTCAAATACTACCCAGAATTTGTAGTTGAAGGTCCTATTAATTATTCCCTGTATATTGCCAAATATACAAACTCTCCACTATTTAGAAATCCACGACTAAAATCGTTTATTGAGTTGGGCACTACTATCTTACGTTGCCCTGAATTAGTTTCCAACCCTCATTTGAAGGGTAAATTAGTTCAATTGTTCAGCATTGGATCGATGCCTTTAACTGATGATTCGCCTGGTTTCATGATGGAGGTGTTTGAAAACAACGAACTAGTCAACAAGAATTTATTATATGCATTACTTGATTTCTATGTTATTGTTGAAAAGACAGGTGCTTCGTCGCAATTCTACGATAAATTCAACAGCAGATACAGCATATCTATCATTCTTGAAGAATTATATTTCAGAGTCCCACTGTATAAGAAACAGTTAATTGCAGAATCCAAAAACAATCCTGATTTTTTTATGAGATTCATTGCCCGTATGTTAAATGATTTAACATTTTTATTAGATGAAGGGTTGAGTAACTTAATGGAGGTCCATAACATAGGCAATCAGCTAAACAATTTTGCTGCATACCATATAGCTAATCCAGACGCAACTGAAGATGATTTAAGATCAAGGTATGCAGCTGCCCAAAGGCAATCAAAGTCATCTTGTGGTTTAGCTGCTAAGTCTATGACTTTATTTGAATTATACAGTAAAGACATCCCATCTGCGTTCGTCAAACCTGAAATTGTGGATAGATTGGCAAGTATGTTAAACTATAATTTAGAATCATTAGTTGGTCCGAAATGTATTGAATTGAAGGTTAAAGACCCAGAGCAGTATCAATTTAACCCAAAGACTCTATTGAAGGCAGTGTGCACGATCTACATCCATCTATCCAAAGAGGATGAGTTCTTACGTGCAGTTGCAAGAGACTCGAGATCTTTCAAGAAAGAATTATTCGAAAGGGCAGTTATTATCCTTGGTGTAAGAACAGGTTTAGTCTCCGACGAATTCTGTAAGGCTCTGACAGATTTTGCAAGCCAGGCTGATCAGATGAGGGAAGCTGAAGTCGAAGAAGATTTAGACTACGGTGATGCGCCTGATGAATTTTTGGATCCATTAATGTACACTATAATGAAGGACCCTGTTACTCTACCAACATCCAAGGTTAACATAGATAGAAGCACCATCAAGGCACATTTATTAAGTGATTCTACTGATCCTTTTAACAGAATGCCATTAAAATTGGAAGATGTTGTTCCAAATGAAGAGTTAAAACAAAGAATCCTTGATTACAAAAATCAAAAGAAGCAGGAGAGATTAGATGAGTCGAAGTGAAAATAAAATTAGTATAATCGTCTACTCCTTATGTATATAATCAATTTAGTTTGTACAATTTGAACTTTTTTTTTTTTGGAAAAGATTACCCGAGGTAATGATGTTTAATAATAGAAAATAATAAGATTAATTAATATAAAATGTATACATGTTTAATTATAAAATTATTAATATTCTTAAGCCTTGATAGCGTACTTTCTTTGTGGGAAAGCAATTTGCTTCTTTTGTTGCTTTAAAGTAACTTGAGAACGTTCGTGCTTGGTTAAAGCTCTTCTTAAAGCTCTGGTCTTCTTGGCTCTTAAGTCCTTTGGTTGGTACTTCTTACCCTTGTATAATTGTCTAACAGCTTCTCTTTGTTGTTCGTTGATGACAGTTAAGACACGGGCGATGTTCTTTCTAACAGTGTTGATCTTTGGTAAAGATGGCTTGGATAGCTTTTGGACCTTTAAGTCAGCTAATTCCTTCTTTAAGTCAATTAATTGGGATTCTAATTGTTCCTTAGATTTAGTTCTTAACTCGTAAGATTTAACACCAGCCTGATTTCAAAATTAGATGTAATACCCCAAAGGATATACATTTTCAAAATATGTTAGTAATCACAGGTTCATACGGTTCCTAGTCGATCATGGCAATATATTACGCCTAAAACCAGTCATATATCGTCTATTCACATACCATTTTAACTATTTATTAATGTACGTTTCTCTTTACTTGAACCAATATTCGTACAAAAATTACTCCAGTTTCTTAAGTGTGTATGAACAATTCCATCGAAATTTTGCAAACGGGATTGCACGCTCCGTAAGGACATTAATTTCACTAATTTTCAGAAGATGCGAATATTATTTTCTGTAATATATTAAAAATGTATGGGTGCACGATTATGTGCGGATGTTAAACAGTCTTACAAAATGAAAAAAAACATTATTAGAAATGATCTGCTGTAATATAAGTATGATTCCAAACACTCAACAGTGTTTTATAGTCATACTATTCAAAAGTACTTAATCATATTTAGTCATTAATTATGCGAACATATATCACTCTTGTATTACTCCCATGAACTTTAAAAGTATTTCTTAATTGCTGTTGTTTTATACTCATAAATTTTTAATCATGAAGTAAATCAATCCCCTATTTGATTAGAGGAAGAGAATAGCTGACAATGTGTGCTCAACATTAATACATACAGATATATAATATTACATGATTCACATCATCAGTTCATTTAGGTTTTCTGGCAGAATTTTGATCTATATTCAAGTTGGAACAGACAATTGTTGACACGTTGCATCAAGCTGGTATAACTCAAATGTCCTAGAAAGAGTCATAAACAAACGGACTAAAACAAAATGGTCTTTTTACAATATATTATTAACACATAATTTGTAACAATGAGACATAGGTTGGGAAGATAAAACAAAAATGGTTGTTAGATAGTAAAGTAGTTCAATTAAAAAAAAAACTAGTAGAATTATAGAATCTAAGAGGAATTCTTTAAGTTAGTACTTAACCATTCTAAACCTTCGTATAAACCTTCACCAGATGTAGCACAGGTAGATTGAATGAACCAAGGACGGTTCTTGATAGAGTGTAAACCTAACTTTTCAGTAATTTCAGCAGCGGACATAGCTTCTGGTAAATCTTGCTTGTTAGCGAAAACTAACCAAACAGCATTTCTCAATTCATCTTCATTTAACATTCTTTGCATAACTTCTCTAGCTTCACCAATACGAGATCTATCGTTAGAGTCAATAACGAAGATAACACCTTCGGTGTTTCTGTAGTAATGTCTCCAAAGAGATCTGATTCTGTCTTGTCCACCGACATCCCAGACAGTAAATGAGATATTTTTATATTGAACAGTTTCGACGTTGAAACCAATGGTTGGGATAGTTGTAATAACTTCACCTAACTTTAATTTGTATAAAACAGTTGTCTTACCAGCACCATCTAAACCGACCATAAGGATTCTCATTTCCTTATTACCGAAAAGACTACTAAACAATCTCGAAGCAAACATACCCATCTTTGCTGATTTATATAATTGGTATTGATCTGGGGGTTTCTTTGTATGAAATATCAATGGTAAATAAACTATTTTAGGTAATATAAGACTACGTTTTCTCAAATATGGAATCAAATTTTTTGCTTAGTTTTTCTGAAATTTTCGATTTTCCTGAGTAAACAACAACACCATTCAAAAAGGAAAATGTTGTTAAGAGACACAGATAACTCTCAAATTGCATCAAGACGCGTATGATATTCACTAGATTGTCACAAACATGACGAAATCGACGATATAGATGGCATTACTGGCCGTTTCTTTTATCACTTCCTTGTTACGGACTATTTTTATATGTCGTACAAAAGGAGCAGAATCTGACACCGAGATTCTAAAAATAATAGTCGTCGAAGGTGATTCACGGTAGCTACCATTTTACTATTAGACAGTTACTATTAGACAGTTTATTAAAGATTTTTAATGGCTTATAGAGTCTGGAGATTGTACAATCTCAGAGTATCTACGGTGCCATGTGGATATTAGAGTTATTATTCTATAGCTATGATTGTATGTATATAAGTAACTGCAAGAATGATGCAGCGTGGAAATGCAATGCGATGGGGGGGGGGGGTTAGAAGCGAAAACAAAATGTCAGGTACTATTTGCCAACATTCGTCTTACAGCCAGCAAATTGTTTCAACCCTCTTATAAAAACGGCATATGTGACATTGTTATTGTCTTGTTCCCAATAAAATTCTGTTAAACGAATATGCCATGGTGGAAAGCCTTGAATATCTAAGGATGGCCCAAAATATAGCAATAAGTCAGGTTCAGAGCCAACTAATTGAGTTAATTCTGAATCAACTAGTTCCATAGTAATATCTGATACTGATAATTCATTATTGGCGCACAAGTCTGCCATGGTTCTAGTCAAATCAACAATCGTTTCTCTACCGTCTCTGTTTGATAATAAAGAAACTTCAATGACAACTTTCTGCTTATTTTTGCTTTTCAATGTTTCCTTTCCACCTTCATCAGCATGAGGTTTATCATTTTCAACAATAATATTTTGTTCTTCTTCGTTATCCTCTTTGTTATAATAAATCTTGTTTGCGTGTGGAATTCTGATGGCATAGCTTGGAACGTTAGTTGGACCGTAATATTCAGCTAAGGCAGCATGGATTTCCTCTCTAAATTCATTTACATTCTTTTGTAAGAACCCATGAAAGTCATACAGAGTCAAATGCTTAATGCCTGCTGAGACAGTCCAACAGACAATTTCACTACCATCGTTCAATAACCCCTTTAAGCCGCCACCAACATCTCCAACCGGTTTAACCTCTAGAATAGCAGCCAATCTCTTTGGAATCTTATTCAGCTTCACAACATCCTGTCTGATCAGCTGTGGGGTATTTGCAGGGTTGTAGATAATATCGAAAATTTTCAATTTAAACTTGTTTAATTGATATTGGCCATATCTAAATGTCCCGTAGACCAAATACAAAACAACAAGTAAGGCCTTGTACCAAAAATATTCTAAATGATTCATATTTCCTTTACTCCAGAAAGAGCCAGCTTCTTCAGCAGCCTTGATTTCCCCTTCCGTCTTCTTTCTCTTTTCATCATCAATAAACACAGCACTAGTAATCGCCTTGATAATCCTAAATTTGGTATTAGCACTTCCACCCTTCATACTAAGAGTTTCAGCAGGTGGTTCATGGAAATTAGAGCCTGTGGATACGGAAATGTCAGCCATGGATAAAGCCTTATGTGTCTCAACCTTAGTCATAGTTTAATTGCCTATTGTTGGTGCTATATATTATGACTCTATGCAGTATAAAACACAACTATACCCTTTAATAGAATTATTTCAAAAAAGCTTATTGCCCCTGATAAGTGCTTTCTATTTGTAGTTCTCTCCAAATATGTTAAGGACAAAGGAAAGCGACTCACACCTTCAAGTTTCCAGTCTGTTAAATTTTTTCCGCGCATCGCATACTGCCAGAGGAGGGATATCATTTTATCCAACTGCTCTTGAAAGGAAAAACGACACGGTCACGTGTGGTATAGAGAGTATTGGTGACTCTTTGAGAAAGCCCTGCATTTCAATTGGGATTGTTGTTACACTGTAGTATGTGTTATTTTTCTCCTGTTATACTTTTAACCAAACCTTGTGTATTCTTGTTATGTTTGTTATTAAAATTATTTATCAAAGATTTAAGATTGTATTGTATTTATAGCTGAAGTAAAGGCATATCAATTGTTGCCATTTACATTTGTATTGGAATTCTTCTGCGAATTTTGGTGCATCAGATGCGTCAAGTAATTCGAGACTCGATTAATGTTTTGAGAAGGATACGTATCTGCAATGTCTTCCCCTGTGACCTCTTCATATTCTATTTCCTCACTTGAATCAGATAGCATCGAAGGTGGTCCTCTATTTACTGTGTTCAAACCCAGACCATTACCCAAATCAACATAATTGATGTAGTTATTATCAGTAAATCCATTGCCTGCATATCGCAAAGTAGCATTATCTCTCGGTGAATTATCTGGCAGATTATTTTCTGTGTCGTTATTTATTATTTGGGATATGTAGTCATTTATTTTATTCATATGTTCTCTGTCCTCGCTTAAATTTTGCAAACCAGATCTATGCTCATTATCCCGGGTATCCATTTCGTTACTTGATGTGATTGATATCGATGGCGGACCAAACTTATGTGTGTTCAAAGCCAAGCCATTACCCAAATCCATATATGTGTTCCCCATATCACCAAGTTCTATTTCTTGAGAGATGGGACATATTTGGTTATTATTTGTTGATGAATGCCTAGACTCAAATTCAAAATTGGATCCTGCTTTATTCTGAAAATTTATCGAATTTCCTTCTCTTATGTAAGAGGGAGCGTTCTGATGTTGGAAGTTATGTGAACTATCATATGGAATATTATCATTAATGTAACCATTATTAGGGTATTCATTAGTCATTATGTTTGGAAAAGGTGTATTATAGTATGCTGTTAAACCGTCTGAGGTTTTGTAATGTGAATTATAAGGCTCTGTCCTATTTTCAGAGGTGACGATGCCGTAGGCATAATCGTCAAAGATTTCTTTGTTGGATGCAATTGAAGTTAACGATTGATTTCTAATTATGTTGTTCCATTTTACCGATGATAGTGATGTTGGTGACTTAGAATATAATTCATCTATCTGTTCTAGGGTCAAGCCCTTAGTCTCATACACAGTGCAATACACGACAACGACACCCAATGCATTAAGACTACCCCAAATGAAAAAGATCTTAGTTCCCATACTTGAAGTATGTTTTCCTGTATCAACAATATACGGCGTTATAAGGGCACATATAAAATTGGCTAACCAATTGGCTGCTGCACAGATAGCGGTACATTTAGATCTGATTCCCAATGGATACAATTCAGCTGAGATAACCCAAACAACACCACCCCACGTTGAAGAAAATGAGGCAATAAACATACAAATAAATGCAATCATAACTTTGTTAGCAACCACTGTGTTTATCGATATACCAACAATTGCAACTATAAAGTTAGCAATAGTCATCAGGATACCACCAACTATCAAAATGTTCCTTCTACCAATGTATTCAACAAGGATCATAGCTGGAATATTGAAGACAACATTAACTGCATATGTAATAAATGAAATAATATAACTTTCGTGTACACCAGTCTTGTTGAAAAAATTGACACCATAGTAGAAGATAAAATTTATACCAGAGAATTGCTGAATCGTATGGATAGCAATACCTGTGAATATCCTCAATCTTTGCTTAGGCCTATTTTTCGTAGATATGAAACAATCCAATAGAGTGGCTGAACCAACAGATGATTCATAGTCATAAGTTGCCTTGATCTCAACAAGTTCTTCCAACAAGCCTGAATCTAAAGTCGGAACGCCTCTTAAAAATGATAAGGATTCAGCAGCTTTATCCAATTCGTCTTTCAGTACATAGTAACGTGGACTCTCAGGTAAGAAAAACATACCTACGGTAAGAATACTGGACCAAATGTATTGTAGTCCCAAGGGTATTCTATAGGAAGATGCATCATTTCTATTATGTGTACCTTGAGCCACTGCACTAGAGACTAAAAGACCCCAAGTAATTGCCCATTGGTATGTGGAAACAATAGAACCTCTCAAGTTTTTGTTAACTGTCTCTGCCTGGTATAAGGGTACCGAGGCTGATATTAACCCAATACCAAATCCTGATATAACTCTTCCAACAACTAAGAGTGCCATCCTAGTAGCCGCTACCTGTAGAGAGTTCCCTATGGAAAATACAATAGCTGTACTGAGGATTATAGTTGTCTTTCTTCCATACAAATCCGATATTGATGGTGCAGACAAGGCACCAAAAAAAGTACCTAATGATAGAAATGACACTAAAATTGACATGTCTCTTGCTGTAAATGCCACATGGTTTGGTGCTAGATGTTCCTTCACATATGGCATATCCATGATACCATTGATAAGACCTGTATCGTATCCGAATAAAAATCCACCTACAGTAACGAAAACACCGACTAAGATAGACATAACATTTGACTGAGGAGATGGTGGTTTAGAAAATATCAAAGGGGAATTATTTATAGTACTTGTCTCATCACCAATGGTGTGATTTTCTAAATCCTCATCTGGGAAAAATGTTGCATTGATTTCAGAACTGACACCCGATTTAACGCCCGGTGAGGTAGATCTCTTGATTCCCTCGACATAGTCTAATGTATAATGAGTCTCTTGAGAAGAATCTACATGGGGTTCCTCGTTTACAGATCTAATGTACTCATCGCTGTGTTGCTTCTTTTGTTCCTTCGATATCTTTGAATACACCTTTCGTACAGCTCCTCGAAGAAAACCCTTCTTCACAGTCTCATCATCCGAAACAGTATGGATGAGATCCATTATGGTGTAAACTGTATAGATGCTGGTTAGTTTTGTTTCAAGTTCTCTCTTCCTTGTCTTTAAATAAATATCGTGGTTGGATGGACAACTTGTCTAATATCATGTGGAGTAACTTCCTGATAGATAACAATATACCTTTAATATCGAGGCGCTTGTTTCTATATCAAGTGGCAAACGTTACTGATTACCTAATGTATTAGTAATTATCTTAGTTGCTCTGGGAAATTTAATTCATCATATATCATCCAAAGGGAAATAATTTGCGTTATATTAAAATCGCGGCTTTCTATTTTCCCCAGACACCTGCGTAAAGAAACCTTTTTCTTGTCGTCAGTTCAGACTTGTATACATAATTTACAAAGATACAACAAATCCATAGTATATAAAATAACTCTACAGTCTTATCTAGTTGGAGGTAGCTTCAGAAATACCGATTAATCTCTTGACACCAGTCAACCAGTTACCACCTTCCTGGGCGTGGTTGGTAGCAATGTCAACATGGACACGCATGGCCTCGGCATACTTCTTCTCCTTGAGATACTCAATCAATTCCTTAAGCTTTGTAATAGTTGGTTCAGTAAGTAGATCTTGTCTCTCTAAATGACCAAATAGAATTTTGAGCCTTTTGTCACAATCCTTCAATTGCTTTGCATATTCAGGAGGAGTCAATGGAGTGACACGTTCAAGCTCAGCCTTTAAGTAATCAACAATTGGTTGTTGTTCTGCGGGGATACCGGCAGCAACAGATCCTTCTGTTTCAGTAGCGGTAGATGCTAGAATAGGTGGAGCAGTTGCATTGCCGTTGGATGCTGCGGTAACACCGTGAGTGGATTCTTCAGCATGGGGTGGAGCAGCCACCTCGGATTTTGGAGCTGGAGGTAATGTACTTTGGAAGGATTCTAGCATACTACTGGCAGTTTCAACATTACCGGGCTTCTTATTCTTTCTTTTAAGACCAGTTGGCGGTGGACCGACTGGAGCTTGGACAAGTCCTTGAGATGGTGTAGTCTTCATTACATGAGCACGAGGGGCAATATTCATTGGTGGCAGAGCACCGGAAGAAGGTGGAGCATATGAACTAGTAGAAGGTTGTGAGCTAGGCGGCATGGAGTTAGCCTGTGGAGCATACGGATTGGCTGGAATCTTGGCTGAAACAGGTGTAGCATCACCGGTACTGTTAACACTGTTATCCCTAACGTATCTTGAACGTGGTGGTAGCGCAACTGGAGAACTAATAGGAATTCTTGGAGTTGGAGCACCAACATTCTTTGGAGCCTGCATTGGAGAGACAGATCCATCTGGGTTAATACCAATAGTGACTGGCACAACAGAAACAGCTCTAGCACGAGATGGTTTTTCATCAACATTTAATGGTAAATCATTCCAACCATCATTAGCCTTCTTGTTCAAATGTGGAGCTTGGCCAGACAAGACACCGTTCACCCGAGAATGTTGTGGTGGAGGTGGAGCAGCAGAGTTACCATGTGGAATGGCTGGCTCAGCATTCTGTGACATAGAAGCAAATGCTGGTAAGTTAGCAGCATTTGGAATATAACCACCAGCTTGTGGAACTGATGAAGGACCTGAAGCAGCGTATGGGTTTTGTTGCGGTTGCAAGAATGATTGATTAACTTGACCAACATATTTATTATTGTTCATCGGTTGAGCCATAGCAGCAGATGGAGCATATTTGTTTTCATTAGTTGGTTGGCCATTGTAAATACTACTGTTACGCAACAGAGTAGGTTGTGCCGCTGTAGTCCCTGGAATTAAGCCTGAGGAGGATGGTGCGGAGGTGTTATGCGTAGTAGCTGATGGAGAAACTGACATACCTGATAAACCTTTAACTGCATTAGAAGGTGGTGGCGGAGCAAGAGGATCTTGTGGCTGAGATGGAAGTGGAGCAGCAGATGGTGGAATAATAGATGCGGCATATCTGGCCTGTCTTCTGCCAGTATTGCTAGAGGCAGGTAGTCTTTTTTGAGCAGCATTGTTCATCGATGCTCCTGTAGCCATAGACTTACCAGAGGCGATTGCCACACGTTGTTTTTCTGTATAAACATCCTTATTATCATTTGGTAAAGTGTCCAAGAATAATGTGGCTAAATCAAAATCACCGGTAGCAGAGATCAGGTTAACAAACTCCAAGAACTTGGAAACTAATTCTTCACTTTCAATATCTAAAGTGTCAGATAAGAAACTGGATAAGACAGTAAACTTTTCAATAAATTCAGTTAGACATTCAGAGTGGGCTTCATAACTGGTTTTATTTTTAGTCTTCAGTTCATCTTCTAAAGTGCCAAATTCTTTAATCCAAATAGCAGAGACCTTATTTATGTTGTCTGCAGCTAAGTATATGATCATAGCATCCTGTCTCTTGTGATGCGCTAATAATTTATCGCCAAATTCAACTAATAACTCATTTCTCTTAGAAACATCGTTACCGAAGTAATTGTAAATAGCCTTAATAGCATATTGCCATTGACTGATATCTAAATTCTCGACCATATCGTGAATATTTTTGCTAGAAGTGTTGTAAATGATTCTAGATAAAGATGAGTCATTGGCATATTTATTGAAATAAGCATTTTTGACAATATCCTTTAGGTTTGAATCATCGGAGTCTAAAGCAATAACTAAAGCTTCCATTAGTTGGTCCTTGTTTAAGGCTTTAGCAACTGCACCAGCTAAGTTACCAGTGATCAAATCCTTAGAAATAGCTTCTTCACTGCCTTCACCCAATTTAAACTCACCTTTTGGTTCAAACTTACTTTCAATTTTAGAGAAGAATAGTTCACCATCAACATCATCTTCGTTTGCTTCCTTTGATTCTCCCTCGCTTTCGCCTTCAAAACTGAAGGCTTCCTTTAAGAATTCATCTTTACCATCCATAGAAAGCTTTTCCAATAAAGCCCAATCTTCTTCGTTAGTCTTATCAATACACTTCACCAATCTACCATTAATCAAAGGTTTAAAATCCTTCGTTTTTAATGCTTCACCAAGGACAGCATTCGGCTCAAATCCCTTGATAGCCGGCTTTGTAATATTAACGCCAGTACCATCAGCGTTGATGGTTACCAACTTACCACCAAAGGCCCATTGGGCGGCTGGAGAACAATCACCATACCATTTTGGAGCTTGCAATTCACAGACAGTTGGCTTTTCGACAGTTTCCTCTTGAGAGACGTGGTTCCAGAAGTCGGTTTCTGATTCTTGCTTCTTGGTTTCAGTATCTTCAACATCTAATGTATTGACTAAGTTTTGCAAAGTTTGAATATCGACACGGGAATCAAAGGATGCGCTGGCAAAGATATCTGGAGCAGATGGAGCAAACTTGGTCTTGAAACACCAGTTTGTACGGGTTGGGAAGGTACTTAATTTCTTAGCTTCAATTGGATTCCATAGTACTACTGTATTGTCTCTACCAGAAGATAATAATAAATTTTCATCTTCCTTACACCAATCTAAGGAGAGAACACCCTTAGTGTGACCATGGTCTAAGGTGGTTAGTGGGGTGTTTGCGTTCCTTAAATCCCATACTAGGATAACTGGTTCAGTGTCTGAACCGGATGCGGTAGCAACACGGGTAGAGTTTGTTGGATGCCATTCGACGACAGTTAAAGCTGGCTTTAAACCTGTGGTTGGGGAGGTATGTGATAAATGGATGACTTCCTTTTTAGCCTTTAAATCCCAGATAGATGCATAGTTTGTAGTACCAGCAGAAGCAAATACATGAGCTAGTGATTGATTCCAAGCTATGGATTTGATCTCCTCCATTGGTGTCATTGCTAAACCTGGCAAGGTTGGTGTGTAACTAGTGTTTTGGCTACTTGTACATTTATTAGTGTCCCAGATGAAGATTTCACCTTTGTGTGCACCACCAGAGGCTAATAAGTTTGGTTGTTTAGTGTTGAATCTAACAGTCGTAGCAGCCCCTGTATGCTTTGAACACTTGGAGACTGATGTGATTTCAGAATTGTCCTTTGATGTCTCGAAGAATTCAATGGACCCGTTATCAAGGGCACCGGCAATTAATTTATCATCTACTGACCAATCCATATCGTTAAACTTGGCATCAGTCTTTAGGGAAGCCATTGGCTTGTCAATTGTTGTGGACAATAGGGACCACAACTCAATAGTGGAATCACTGGAAAAGTTGGCATCGATAGTACCGGAAACAGTACCGGTCACTATCTTTGGGATCTTATCATGAGACCAAGCAAACGTAGCTGTTCTGTTGTATTGAGCTAGTTTAACCATATCTGTAATGTTAGATCAAATAGTGTGAAAAATTTATTCGTGTTTAAACTCCTTTATTCTATGTGTATGACGGTATTGTTAGAATACAGTGGAAAGAATTTTATATATTCAGCAGTCAATTAAAAATTTGTCGTAGACAGATACTTATTGTGTGACTTTAAATAGTATAGGGAGCTTCTATTCTTGTTTCTAGCTTTGATCTTTGTTGTTGATCGTTCTCTTGAAACACCAAACATTTTCAATTTCCAAATTTTTCGTGCGTTGAGAGAAAGCATTTTGATTTCGAAACGGTGGCATTTTCCAAAGACAATGAATGAAGCCCAGGAGGGAGGCGTAGAATGTTATTCTTGTTAAAGCCGAGGTTGGTCAAGGTATATGTGATATTTGATGAAGAACTGTTGAGATTTTGCAAGAGTATACAGTAATATGTCTATTTCTGGAGGAGTTACGATGTGCCGTGAGGAATGATGTCGCAACTCATGGTATACAAGGGGCGAGCTAATGTGTATGGTAAGGTGACAGTATTTGGAAGGTGCGGTAGATCTTGTTAGATTGATTTATTTTATATGCTCTGATAAGCCTTTTGCAAACCATGGCTGTTCTACAGCGCTGTTTCTATAATTGCTCACGGACCTCGCATTCTCTTTATAAATAAGGATAATTCTACATTAAACTAGGATTAAAGCTTAACTGTTCTACCAAAAGCAATTCCAATGACAGGAGAAAGTAATTCACACTCTAAATATTACAACGAAGCCCTTGAGCAATACAAGGAGATCCAAGAAGACACAGATCCAGATACTTGGGACACAAGAATCAGCGATACAGGCTGCTATGTGGAGAATATGGCTTTGCAATTGTGTCATGCAGAAACTAACGATTGGAGACAGTGTATGGGAGAGATGACTGCATTTAGGGAATGCTGGAAGAAGTTTGGTAATGGGGAAAGGGTAGGCACAGTCAACAGAGACATGAAGGATGTAAGAAAGGATTTAAAGTGAGATTAGAAGAATAACTGACTTGTTTATAGCCTGTAAATATTTTGGAATGATATATTGCTACGTACACCGACACTCAATTGTAGAAACATAATTACATTTCAATACACTCTTTTATATACACCTAACTGAATAATTCAATGCATTTTTCAAGAGTGAAAAAAATCTATATTATGTAACTTTACATCTATCAATCACCACTCAACAAAGCAGGAAAATGTCCAAACCATATATTGACATATCTATTGGCGGTATCCCAAAGGGCCGTATTGTATTCGAATTATTTAACGACACAAACCCAAAGACTTGTGCCAATTTCTTAGCCTTATGTAAAGGCGACACCGGTTTCTGCATGTCAGACCCATCAATTCCTTTATCCTATAAGGGATCTATATTTCATAGGGTCATCAAGGATTTTATGCTGCAATTTGGTGATTTTACTCGTGGTGATGGTACTGGTGGTGAATCTATTTATGGCGAGAAGTTCGAGGATGAAAACTTCATTCATAAGCACGATGAGCCATACCTACTTTCCATGGCCAATGCTGGTCCAAACACTAATGGTAGTCAAGTATTTATTACTTGTGTCCCAACCCCTCATTTAGATGGTAAACATGTCGTCTTCGGTAAAGTTATTCAAGGGAAGAGATTGGTTAGATTAATTGAATCTCAACAAACTGACAAGGAGAACGATAAACCTTTACATGAAGTCAAGATTACTGATTGTGGTGTCTTACCAGCGGATTATGTGGTTCCAGCTGACGCTGAGCAAACTCCAACTGATGAATTTGGTGATAATTACGAGGATCAATTAAAGGACGATTCAAAGGTTGACCTAAAGAACTTTGAGAGTGTCTCGAAGGCTATAGAATTCGTCAAGAAGATTGGTACAGATCAATTCAAGAAACAAAACTATAAGGTTGCTTTGAATAAATACCAAAAGTGTGACAAGTTCTTAAAGGAATACTTCCCAGAGGACTTACCAAAGGAACAGATGGAACAGATTAACTTGTTAAAGGTCAGTGTTCCATTAAACATTGCATTGTGTGCCTTAAAGTTGAATGAGACCAGAACAGTTTTACTAGCTGCTTCTGAAGTACTATACGCTGAGGCTGCTGATGACTTGGCCAAGGCCAAGGCTCTTTACCGTCGTGGTTTAGCTTACGCCCAAGTCAACGATACCGATATGGCTATGACTGATCTAGAGATGGCTTTAACCTTCCATCCAGGTGACGCTGGTATTCAAAAGGCTATTAAGGATACGAAGGCTAAAGCTAAGAAGGAAACTGAGAAGCAAAAGAAATCTCTTTCCAAGATGTTTGGTTAATTATGCTCATGTATTGCGTAAGGTAGATAACTTATTTAGTAGAAGTATCATAGAATTATAGCTACAATTGAATATTTTTTACATATGTACTGAATTTTAATTATAGGCATAAATATAAGAGAATATGTTTTCTGTTTGAGCTCTTACACTATCATTTGTTGTATTGTATTCACCTCGATATAAATTTCTTTATCCGCTTCATAAAAAACTAGTTTTCATTAAAGATACATCCTACCTTGTTAAAGTGATCACTACAAACGTTGCCCCAGAGATGCATCGGTTTATAGTACCATTTAACTCAAGGATTGAGGTACGTTTTAAAACCTGTCTAAAAGCGTATCGTTGTTTTACCCTGAATAGCTGCATTTTAAATAGAGGTAATAGTCTTAACAACTTCGTTACAATTCGCAAAACGTCAAAAGTATCATCACCACCCGCAAATCTAATAACCATACCAAATGCACTTACAATCTCACGTATATTGGCAACACCATACCTTGGACACTGCATACTAAATCACCACCTGACACCAGCCCTAGGTATCTTTGCATACTGTTGTGTTACGGACTTTCTAGATGGGTATATAGCTAGACATTACAACCTGAAGTCAGTTGCTGGTACCATCCTCGACCCACTGGCGGATAAGTTA
This sequence comes from Jamesozyma jinghongensis, assembly GCA_030572895.1. NCBI lineage: Eukaryota > Fungi > Ascomycota > Saccharomycetes > Saccharomycetales > Saccharomycetaceae > Jamesozyma > Jamesozyma jinghongensis. Next base: position 53,259 of record JAJMCG010000036.1, read on the forward strand.
CTGATGTTAGTGACAACTCTTGCGCTGACTATCCCGGGAGGTCCACAGTTAATTCCTATCCCTATTGCGACATTGATTTTAGGCAGGGATGTAGGTCTAGTTGCAGCAGCGGCAGTTATACGATTCACAAGTATGAAAAAGGTATATGGGAAGGTAAGTTGGAATTCCTATTGGAATTTCTTCAAGTTTCCTAGTGTGGTTGTAAAGCCTTCGCTTATTTCTAAATGGAACACTTTCTTACAAATGATTTATTTAGGGGTAGGTGTGTTAATATTAATGACTGATGATAATGAGGCTAGGGATGATATCGAGGAAAATGAGATAAGTTGGATTAATAATACTTTCACCTGGTTGGGATATATTGTGGGAACTACGACGCTACTAAGTGGAGTTTCTTACGTATTTAGTAAGAACGCAGTAACCCTGTTAACAAAACCTGCTCTAGCAGCTCGCATTAAGTAAATATGTTTGTAAATAGTAATGTATTATAAGTTCATTTATGAACAACGTTACATTTTGTGACTAATACTTCAAGTTTATTAATTTTTCAGTTGCTGATATTAGGTAAGCGATGAGTTAAAATTTTAATGCTATCTGGGTATAAATTAAAGAAATTTGCCACTCGAAAGAAATAAAGATAAGAAAACGAAGGATAAAGATAAATATGACTACAACATATTCAACACTAGCAGATTTACCCGTGACATCCGAAGAGATCAGGAATTGTTCCTTTTCGTTTTGGTACCCCCTCTACACCAAATACATTCCAAAATCAAGAATTATTAAGCCAATACCAGAAAGTTTTATCAAGTACTTAAAACAGGACGGTATTAAATTAGCTAAAGATAATGAAACACAATCTTTTTACACGGGCCCTATAGAGAAGAATGAGGAGAATGAGTATAGTGACTGGGAACAAGATGATGCAGAAGACTCAGAGGCTGACTATGATTCTGAAAAAGAATTGAAGATTGAGCCACTAAAGGATTTTCCTGAACTTCATAATAGACTAAAGGATGCATTTAATGAACTAGGTTCGCTTACTCCCAAACTTAACTGGTCTGCTCCAAAAGATGCAACCTGGATCATACCAAATAACACTATGAAATGCAATGAAGTAAATGAGCTATACCTATTATTAAATGCGTCCAACTATATTATGCATGATTTAGAACATTCATTTGATGAATGTGTAGATAAATCAGAAACGAAACCAGAGTATGAACTTATTTTAAGACAATGGTTTGACATTAATCCAGCTCTTGAATTTAGAGTATTCGTTAAGGAAAATCAAATCGTTGGTGTAAGTCAACGTGATTTGAACTTTTACGATTATTTGAAGCCCTTAGATGATACATTCAAGGATTTAATTGATGCATTCGTAGAAGATGTAATTGTCCCAACATTTCCGAATGATAATTTTGTTCTGGATTTATATATTCCAAGACCATTTGATAAGGTGTTTTTGATTGATATAAATCCATTTGCTAGGGTTACTGATTCACTACTATTTTCATGGAATGAATTGATAACAAAAGATATTGACTTTGAAAAGGACGATGACTACGAATTACGCTTAGTCATGAAGAATAATATTGGAAGATTTGCCGCAAAGGAACACTCGGAAAATCAAGTTCCAAAGGATATCGTGGATGCAAGTCTTGATCCAAATGCGATCAAGGAGTTGGCAGCTAAATGGACTGAATTGTTAGAAATGGAGAAGAAACAACAGGATGAAGAAACAGATAATAGTGATTGTGACGCTTAAGAGTGTCCAGCATATATACACAGTGAATATATATATATAAATTTTGTAGTATTAATAAGAATTTAACTGATAATATAAACCTTAGGATTGGTTTATGAAATTTTACTATATGAAATGATAATGAATATTCTATATCTTTTCATCCTGATAATTAAAATATTCATACAAAAACATCCTGTTTGATGTATTGTATATGCCTTTTCGATTATATGGGATATTTATATTAGAAAATATGGACATCTGAAATACACCTGGACAGCTGCTAAAAGGAAAGGCGCATTTTATGTATTGTATGTCTTCCTTCTGGTACATACAATACAGAAGTATATACAACCCATATAAAATATTATGTCTAGTACATAACGAGATTTTACACTAGTTGCATAGAAGAAACCTTGTTCCATTCCATAAAACTATATACATATATAATGCAACCGTGGTTCATATTAGTTATTTGATAAATAAAAATGATGATAAATTTTAAAAAGACCCTTATAGTAATAAATAGCTATGAAGATCAGGAATATTGAGTATTTACATAGTGTATCAAACTAAATAATATTTGTTGGGTGTAAAAATAAAATAAAAAGAAAATTAGGAAGAGAAGCGTGATGTTAACTCTGTTACCATGTAAAACTCTCCTCTATGAAATTGACATTAATAATTAGTTCTTTATCAATAGCCATGGCCATTTGATATCTAATATCATCGTTAAAAGTAGAAGGGCCACATGTCACAAATGTAACATCAGTAGATTCCATTTGGGAATTGTGAATTTCAGTTGTCAATAAAGTGGAAATTTCAGGTCGAAAGTCTAATTTCTCTACGTTAAGCATTTTCTTAATTTCATTATTGATTAACATGCTTCTAGAAGAAAAGGGCGATTCAGTTTCTATATCCTCTTCGTCGATCTTACTTCTTGTACAAAGAATAGTTACTTTACAACCATAAGATGCTAGTTTTTCCAACTCATCTCTAAACCAATCAATATGGGACATGTGGTTTATAATCCAGTAAAATTGATGGTTGTATTGGGGTTCCTTTTCATCTTCTCCCCCAATAGTTTTGACTGATTTCTTTACGATATCTAATAAACCTGGGTAAACAGCCGTGACTCCCAAACCAGCACATATTCCAACGTAATTTCTGTTCACCTTGGTCTTTCTTGGTATCTGAACTCCGTATGGACCTTCCATTAATATCTTACATTGGATCTCCTTCTTACCACTCCTTTGCAATCTAAGCAATTGCCTCTTAGTGACACCCTTATTAGCTTTGAAGTAAATAACAAGGTTATCTGGGTTTAAAGAATCAGGGGAAGCTTCCTTAAGGATGGTGAATGGATGTGATTGTAATGAATAAAACCACCAGTCATCGGCAGTCCAAAAGTGAATATAGACAAACATACCAGCTTGGTACTTAAAAAATTTAGGCTTGGGGATATTCAATTTAATTACATCCTGACCGCAATCAGTCAATGTTGCAGTCTTGACGCCACCATTTAAGACAATCCAAATGATACGCATGACACGATCAAAGACCCAGATACCAACTAGGGACCAAATAAATCCCATGTAACCAAAGTCTTTCAAATGGTAGTACATACCGATGATAACTAATATGGCACATAACTTGTGAACAATGAGAAATGTCTCATATGCATAGTCTCTAATAATCTTCTCACTGTGGAAACAAAGGACAAACATTGCAACCATAGCAGCTGAGCCATATTTCCAATATAATTTCTGAGATGTTGTATTAAAGTTGCCTCTATGGACAGCCAAGCCCGTACGTAACATTGCATGAAGAAAACCCTGGAATACACAGACATACGCTGCCCATTTGTGATAGAACTTGAATGACGATAAAGAAATACCAGAGATCGTTGCAAAAGGATTATTTCTGATGCCAAAAAAATAAATAATAGGTAGCATTGATGTAGACATAACATCATTACGAACAGAGACCAGACGAACATTCATTTCATATTGACTCTTGAAAGAAGGATGCGGAAAGTGGAAGTCCTCATAACCCATACCTGTATAAATAATGGCTTGTAATACGAAAAATCCGATTACGACAGCATCCAACCTCGTTGGGAAATTAAAAGGGATTACATTGAATAACATATAGGTTCTTTCTTTATAATTCTTAAAAACTGATGGGATTGTTATATGACGTCGAATAAAATTTGAATTGAGAAAGTTATAACCGAATAATCTATTATTAATGTTTAAAGCTGAAGCTATAGTAATGACAGCTAACCAGTAAAATATTAGACCCCAGCCGAACCATGTACTTCTAACTTTAAACAGGTCATACTGTTCGTACCCATCCAAATAGTAATGGTATTCCTTATTTTCTGGAATCACTGTCACGTTAACCACCTGTTTTTTATCATTTGTTGTGACGTTTCTAGCACCTTTAATATCTGTATACAAGTGATACCAGTCCTCCGAGGACAGATATATTTTCCCTTTAGTTGAACTATTACACGATGCAGAGACATATTCATAAGCGGCTAATCTAGCATTTTGATGATGGGATTCTGTCATTAAACAAAAGGCCATGGAGTTCATATAATTCTTGTTATTACAGAGACACTGGGCCGCGGAATTCTTACTTGACCCGGAAATTGATGTACAGTTCCAGTTCAATAAACCTAAATATGTCGTGCATGCCTTAGCTACATTTGATTGCGGCGCACCCTTAATAGGCACAATTATCATACAGAGAGTCCATAGTATTACTTGAAGTCTCATCTCTTCGATATTCTATTTTTCTGTGCCTTTATAGAATTCGTGCCGTAGTTTTCCTGCTCCAGTTGGTCCTAATATGGATAGATATAGGGATGACTCTTCGAGAATCAAAGATACACGAAACATATAATCTCACCATCTCATTTCTATAAACACGTTTATATATATCATATCTACCAGTTCACCATCAGTAACGGACCTTGAAACTTATCGGCTGCACCTGGTCCCTCAACAAGTACGTTGCCAGGAACAATACATCGTCTCATTGGTAGGCTGGCCAGAAAAGGCAACTGCCCATTCAAACACATCTGCCAGAGTCTTAATCTTTAAAGATCCTCCAAAACTGCACCAAGATTTTATCAGATATACACACTAGTTGTATATTTGCGCAGCGAAAAACTGATATTTGCTCACTTTTATCCTGTGCAATGTGTGGGTGGAATAACTGCACCACTTTGCAGGTGTATAGAGAAGTTGATGTAGTGAAAAGGAGTAATGATTACTATTGTCAGCTGTCCCTGTGTATATTTCTATGCCGGGTGCAGTAATATGAAAATACACCGATGTAATATATATATATTGTCTGGGCATTTTCTTAGCGGAGCAGTACCTCTCTTGGCATGGCGTCAGCGTTGATATTGTAGGCTGTTTTTCTTTGTCTTGGGAAAAAGGTTTTGTGACACCTCAAGTGTCAGAGATTTCTACTGGGGTCTCTAGAATGACAGAAGCCCGGAATGCTGACAATAAAGAGCACCTTGATATAACAAAGCCTATCTTTTGAAACTGGGTGCATTGTCATCAAACTAGAGTCAGAGATATAGAGAACAAATAAGACAATGCGTTCCGTCGTTCCATTTATCAGTCTGTATGTGCTGTGTCAACTGCGCCAATCAAAAGCAGAGACCTTCAAACCCAGAGATTCTATCTCATGTTCCGTAGATTCACATTGCCCCCTACAGTGGCCATGTTGTTCTCCTTATGGGGAATGTGGAGCTGGTCCCATGTGTATTGGAGGATGTAATCCTAAATTTTCATTCAATGAGGATAGTTGTATTCCCAATCCGATATCGATGTATCCATTCTCTACCGAGTTTGACCACTCAAGTGTGAATAATAATTTACAATTTTCTCTAGCCTCTACGGAGAGATATGCTATGCAAGATACAGAGTTAGAGAGTGCAAGAAATCCTCTTTGGGTGCCACTTGAGATTCAAATGAATCAAAAGGGGTTCGTTCATCATTCAAACTTTTTAATTACAGATAGTGACAATGTGGCATTGAATATGCTAACTAGGTTTGATTTTACATATAGTGGTCATACAAATATTGATGATGATACAGGAGATATCTTACTAGCAATGCCCAAACGTACAACGGGTAGTCTCATCGCATCGAGTAAACTGTTTTTATATGGGAGGGCAAGTGTTAGAATGAAATGTGCTAGAGGTCAAGGTGTAGTAACAGCAATGGTATTGATATCACAAGTAGGTGATGAGATTGATTTTGAATTCTTGGGAGGAGAATTGTTTACTGCTCAAACCAATTGGTATTTCCAAGCTGAATTGGATTATACTCGGATGCAAAAACATCCAGCATTGACAAATATTTGGAATAATTATCACACATATGAGATTGATTGGAATGAGGAAAGAATAGAGTGGCTAATAGATGGAAGAGTTGTTAGAACCCTGTTCAAGAGAGATACATGGGATCCACAATTAAGAATTTTCAAATATCCGCAGACACCAGTAAGACTTGAGGTAGCCATATGGCCTGGTGGCAGTGAAGAAAACCATCCAGGAACTATAAATTGGGCAGGTGGTCTCATTGATTGGGAGAATTCACCAGATATTTTAGAAAATAACCAATTCTCTGCACAGGTTCAACATATGCGCATACAACCTTTCCAAAACAAACATCATTCTACAATATTCGAATGTTTACACAACAGGAGGCGCAAAAATCGTATCGATATCACCGATTTGAATAGAATTACAGTGAACTACAATCATCGAATTGTACCTAAATTTATCGAAGAATCTTTAGAATGGGATTGTGAATATATCCCAAGAATAAACACCTGGACAGATTCTGGGAATAGTCCAAATATTGAAAATTCAAGATCATTACTGCTAAGGAATTCTTTGGAAAATGAAACAGAGCAACGGAATGTTCCATTATATTATAATAAGACGCGCATAGCAAATGTAGAATATGTTGCCAAAAGAAGGTCTTTCGATCTAATGATAGTAGAAGGAGGTAGTCCAATTGTTCCGACAGGTCAGAAATCACAAAATGGAACGGTACCTTCAGAGACCGCGGTCGAGCAAACTTCCGGTGCACCAATCCAAAGCAACAACAATCCGTTCAGAATTCTAATAAAAAGACTCACTAGACTCATCCTTCCATAATTCAGTTTGCATAACACATATATTATATAAGCATAATTATCTATTTATTGATAAACGTAATAATCATTATTTAGTTACCCGCACCTTACTTTGCAGAATTTTTTTGTCGAAAAAACAAACGCCAGATCACCAAATAACTATTTCAAATACAGGAGATTTTTCATTGTATTCAAGGTAACAGCTATTCACCCACGCAATAGAACTGCTTGAAACATATCAATTGGTTGATCATTGTTCGTTACTGCAACTGATTTATATTAGATTTTCAAAGAATCCGACATATTTTATTCCATTGAATCGTCAGTCTCATTGAAAACAAATCATTTGAAATAAACGAAAAACAATTAAAGGAAACAATCCCTGGTCTCGAAGCAACAGTTGTACTTGTGGATCCTTTTTTACCATTTGAAACATACAATTGACGACGATAACGAGAACAGATTAATTAACTCGTTGCAAAATGAAGATGTTAACTAAGTTTGAATCAAAGTCAACTAGAGCTAAAGGTATTGCCTTTCATCCATCCAGACCATGGGTTCTAGTTGCCTTATTCTCTTCTACTATTCAATTATGGGATTATAGAATGGGTACTTTATTACATAGATTTGAAGGCCATGAAGGCCCAGTTCGTGGTGTTGACTTCCACCCAACTCAACCTATCTTTGTATCCACTGGTGATGATTCTACCATTAAGATTTGGTCCTTGGATACTATGAAGTGTTTACACACCTTTACTGGCCATTTAGATTATATACGTACGGTATTCTTCCACCACGAATTGCCATGGATTATCTCGGCCTCCGACGATCAAACTATCAGAATTTGGAACTGGCAAAACCGTAAGGAGATCGCCTGTTTAACTGGTCACAACCATTTTGTTATGTGTGCCCAATTTCATCCAACTGAAGATTTAGTTGTTTCAGCCTCCTTAGATGAAACTGTAAGAATTTGGGATATATCTGGTCTAAGAAAGAAACACTCTGCTCCTGGAACCATGTCCTTGGAAGATCAAATGAATGCTCAACAAAACTTATTGGATGGTGGCTTTGGCGACTGTGTCGTTAAGTTTATCCTTGAAGGTCATACTAGAGGTGTTAACTGGGCCTCCTTCCATCCAACTTTACCATTAATTGTCTCTGGTGGTGACGATCGTCAAATTAAGTTATGGAGAATGAGTGCCACCAAGGCTTGGGAAGTTGATACCTGTAGAGGTCACACCAACAACGTTGACTGTGTTATCTTCCATCCACATCAAAACTTAATCCTTTCCGCTGGTGAAGATAAGACTTTAAGAATTTGGGATTTAGACAAGAGAGTCCCCGTTAAACAATTCAAGAGAGAAAATGATAGATTCTGGTTGATTGCCGCTCATCCCAACATTAATTTATTTGGTGCTGCCCATGATTCTGGTATCATGATTTTCAAGCTGGACCGTGAAAGACCATGTAGTACAATCCATCAGCAACAATTGTTCTTTATCAACAAGAACAAGGAAGTTCAAGCGTTTGACTACCAAAAGAAGGTTTCCACTTTACCATATGCTTCTTTGAAGAACATCGGTCAAACTTGGAGTACTTTTAGGAGTATTTCTTATAACCCATCCCAAAACTCCATATTGGTTAATGAAGGTAATGATAAATTTGCCTTTGTTTTATTGCCAAAGCAGCCAACTGGTGCTGTTGAACCATCTGGTGTTTTAGAAGACAGTGGTTCTTTTGCTACATTTGTTGCTCGTAATAGATTTGTAGTTTACAATAAGTCAACTGGTTCTATTGAGGTTCGTAATTTAGAAAACAAAACTACTAAGTCCATTAAGATTGAAGATCCTGTTAAGGACATTGCTGCCGGTTCTCCAGGTACCATCTTGCTTTTGCAACCAAGAGAAGTTGTCTTATTCGATGTTCAACAAGGTAAGAAGTTAGCATCTATTGCTGCTAAGAACGTCAAGTATGTTGCCTGGTCTAATGATGGTCAACACGTAGCCTTAATGAGCAAACATACAATTACCTTAGCTACCAAGAAATTAGAATTAATCAACTCCATGCACGAAACGATTAGAATCAAGAGTGCTGCTTGGGATGAGTCTGGCGTTTTGATTTACTCTACTTTAAACCATATTAGATACTCTTTATTAAATGGTGACAGAGGTATTATCAAGACTTTGGAGAATACTTTATATATCACCAAGGTTCAAGATAAATTAGTTTATACTTTAAACCGTGAAGGTGAAGTTGAGACTCTAGTTATTGACCCAACTGAATATCGTTTCAAAAAGGCTTTAGTTAACAAAAATTTCCCAGAAGTCTTAAGGATTATCAAGAACTCTAACTTAGTTGGTGAAAACATTATTTCCTACTTACAAAAGTCTGGTTACCCAGAAATTGCTTTACAGTTTGTTCAAGATCCACAGGTTCGTTTTGATTTAGCTTTAGAATCTGGTAACTTAGATGTTGCTTTAGAAGAAGCTAAGAAATTGGATGATTCCGTATCTTGGGCTAAGTTAAACCAAGAAGCCTTATCCCAAGGTAACACCACTCTTTCGGAAATGATCTATCAAACCCAACATGCCTTTGATAAATTATCCTTTTTATACTTGTTAACCGGTGACAACTCTAAATTAACAAAGATGGAAACTATTGCTGAAAACCGTGGGGATGTTTCAAGTATGATTCTAAACTCCTACTACAACAATTCTACTTCAGCCAGAGCTACTATTTTTGCGGAAGCTGGCTCCTTACCACTTGCTTATGCTATTGCAAAGGCTAACGGTGATGAAACTGCCGCTGCTGCTTTCTTAGAACAAGCTGAAGTTGACGAGCAAGATGTCACATTACCAACCGAAATGAACTCTATGAACAACATTAAGACACCAGCAGTTAATGAACCATTCAAACAATGGCCATTAAAGGCGGCTGAATTAACGTATTTCGAAAAGGCAATTGCCGGTCAAGTTGAAATTCCTGAGATCAATGAAGATAACGCTACAAACCAAACCGATGGTGAAAAGGAATTAGTAAATGAGACAGAGTTTGTTGATGATGATGAGTTAGCTGGTGAGGATGACGGTGCTTGGGACATGGGCGATGAAGACTTAGATATTGGTGAAGAACCTGAAGAAGATGAAGAAGGTGAAGTTACTGCTCCTACTTCAACTGAGGAAAGCTCCGAAACTGGTTTATGGGTCAAGAACTCTAAGTTACCAGCTGTCTTAGCCGCCTCTGGTGCCTTCTTAGCTGCCGGTCAAGCTTTGAATAAACAAGTTGGTGTTGTTGAATTTGAACCATTAAGAAAATATTTCTTGAACACATACGACTGCTCTAGAACTTATATGACCCCTACTCCAAGCGAATTACCTGCCATTGAAGGTTACATACGTTCAAAAAACGAAAACCCAGATCAAATCTTACCGTACACTTCTGATATCTCCGTTATTTCTGAAAAGTTGAATGAAGGTTATAAATTATTCAAATCAAATAAATTGGAAAATGCCATTGAAATGTTCCGTGAGGTTGTGTACAGAATAATATTATTAAGTGTTGATAACGACGAAGATGAAGAAATTGCGCACAAATCTATGGAAAAGGCCAGAGAATATATTCTTGGTTTATCAATTGAATTGGAGCGTCGTTCTCTTCCAGTTGATGATATCAAACGTAATTTAGAATTAGCTGCTTATTTCACCAGAGCTAAGTTAGCTCCAGCTCATAGAAGTAACGCTTTACAAGTTGCCATGTCGCAGAATTTTAAGAACAAGAACTTTGTTCAAGCTTCCTATTTTGCCAGTGAATTTTTAAAAATTGTTACTACTGGTCCTCGTGCTGAACAAGCTCGTAAGATTAAGGACAGAGCTGACTCCAAGGCTAGTGATGAATACTCATTAGATTTTGACCCATATGCTGATTTCGATATCTGCACTGCTACATACACTCCAATCTATAAGAATACACCAAGTACCAGTGATCCATTAACTGGTGCTAAATACCAGTCCTCTGAAAAGGGTAAGATTGATAAAATCGCCCTAATTTCCAAGATTGGTGCCCCTGCCTCTGGGTTAAGAATCCGCTTATGATCGTCGTAATTGAATTAAGTACATTATTTTATATATGTTTATTTCACTTTATATTTTAAAAACTGTTTAAAAACTATTTGAGATAGAAGTAGAGCGATAGAGACGTGTTCTGGAGATCTTCCAAAGGGCGTTTTGCTTGTCGTTCCAGACAGAGGTTTGATTTTCGATCTGTCTGTAAACGCGTAAATTAAGCCTCCGAAAAAGAAAACAAACAAAACATTGTGTGATACAAATACAAAAGCATCTCAGTTCACAGGGTCTATTTACCGAAGATAAAAAATATATACAAAGGTTAAATGACTGGTGAAATCATAACAATACAAATTGGGCAATGTGGTAACCATATTGGCAAGCAATTCTGGTCTCAACTAGCAAAAGAGCATGGTATCGAAAGAGATGGACAGGTCAAACCAAGCACAGAAGAAGGACAAGCAGAATTTAGAGATGATGATACCAACCCATTCTTCAAGCAATATGAAGAGCATAGATATACACCAAGAGCCTTGATGATTGATTTAGAACCCAGTGTAATTAATGATACGTTAAATTACTTTCCTGGATTTTTCGATTCAAGAAATTCATGGGTATCTGAAGGAAGATACGGTGCTGGTAATTCGTGGGCGAATGGATATGATGAAGGTCACAAGAACCAAGAGATATTTTTGAACATGATTGACAAAGAATTAGATTCAACAGATAACTTTGAAGGGTTCCAATTATTACATTCTGTGGCAGGCGGCACAGGTTCTGGTTTAGGTTCAAATCTCATAGAAGCATTAGCTGATAGATATTCCAAGAAGTTATTGACTACATATTCTGTATTCCCGAGTGATCAATCTGAAGTTGTGGTTCAGCCATATAATACTATACTTACATTGAGAAGACTAGCAGAAGATAGTGATGCATCAATTGTATTCGATAACAATGCTCTATCAAGTTTATCTGAAAGAGTCTTTAAGAAACTAAATACAGATTACAATCAAACTAATCAGTTAATTACATCAGCTTTATCGTCAATAACCAATTCAATTCGTTTCCCAAGTTATATGTACACATCATTGCAAAGTGTCTTTTCTACGTTGGTCCCAACGCCAGAACTTCATTTTTTGACTCCCGCATTTACTCCATTCACATCAGATTATGTAACCGGTGGAAGAGAATATAAACGAACCACTGCTTACGATGTTTTGTTAGATCTGATAGATAATTCTAATTCATTGGTTTCGCGTAACTCAAAGAGACCAGTTTACTTGAATGTATACAATACAATAATTGGTGATATTGAATCGAATGATATTTCCAGAGCCATCGTGAAATTACAACAAAGATTACAATTTGCTCCATGGTCTTCTACTGCTATGCATGTCAATATTGGTAGAAGGTCGCCATATTTAAAATCAGTAAACGACAAGAATCATGTAAATGGCATGATGTTGGCCAACAGTACGGGTGTCATACCATTGTTTGAAAAGGCATGTAATTCATTTGATAAAATTTATTCAAAGAAAGCATTTTTGAATGCTTTCCAACAATCAGACATATTCAAGGACGATGATTTTATTGAATCTAGAGAAGTTGCAAGAAATTTAATCGATGAATATTTAGCAGCAGAAGAAAAGAGTTACTTAGATGAGGTGCTTGTTGAAGATGAAAATGTTGTTGGTGAATATGAGGAAAGTATGAATGTTGATGAAGATGGTGATAATATGATGTAAAAACTACCATATATGTGTATTATTATAAACAATTTTAAAACTATTCTATTTAATAAGTAAGCGAATATTTTTCGTCTTTAATGAGTCTTCCAAAAATAGGGAACGCAGAGTCCATTTGTTAAATGGAGAGCCGTCTAAATAGAGAAATGTCCGAAAGTTCAGTAGTTAATATGTCTACTTTAAATGATGTAAGTTATCCAATATGAGTGTTATTTACCGAGTTCCAAAATATTAACAAAGTTATGTTATGTTTCAAATAATAATAGGTTTACATGCTCATAGAGAATGCAGAGCAGCAGACGAAGAAAGGTAATTTGATTTCCTCAATTGAATATTATAAGAAGTCTCTGGAAGAAATCAATACTATTTTGAATAATCTAAAGGAAGATAAAGTTGCTCATGATATAATACAAGCTGTAGAAATTTTGCGGAAGGGAGTATCACAGACTATATATGATGTTCAGAACCTAAAGATGAGACAAGAAATAGTAAACAAGGAAGCTGATGACAGTGTAAATAATTTACCATTAGTAGGTGTAAAGGGGAATAACACTCCTAGTAATTATAATAACAATTCGAATTATATGGGATCGATGCTATTGCAAATGAAGCCATCGATAAACAACATGGTAGGTACTAAAGTTTGGGATGATGGATCTGATACCACGAAAATTGTGAGTCCCGTGAACGATCCGATCCTAGGAAGTATACTCAATAAATTACAGAACAATTTAGTAACTACAATTCAAAGACAAAGGGGTATGGCAAACAATGACGTTGTTACAGAAGAGATCAACCAACACATCGAACAGTTTAAAAAGGAATTAGGATGGTACGAACAAAAAAAGTTTAATGAGTATGATACGAATTTGAGAAGAGTATTGAAAGATAACAAAAAATTATCTAACCAGGTTTCAAAACTACGGGAGAGATGGGATGGTTTGGTGGAGAGCGCTAAACAAAGAAGAAATAAGTAAATAATATGATATGAATGATTCATTATAATATTATTTAATGAGAAAATGCATTTATTGGGTAATATATAACTTTTTAAATTTATCGAGATGCCCATTCTTCGAATAACTGTACACAAGAATGATATACCTTACTTGAATATTTTTCATAAATGGCGCTATTATTGGTCTTACCATAGTTACAACTCCTAATTAATTGATATACCAATGGAGTTAACTGCTCTTTAGTATAACCAGAATAGTAAATATGTTTCAAGGACCAATTTTCATTTTTGATTACAATTCGACTTAAATAATAAGCACCTGCGGCTAACCAACTTACTGGTGATGCAATCAACTTTTCATCCATTATGGTGCATTCCAAGAAATATTTAGAAAGTGTTCTAATATTATAATCATAATCGTCAGCCTTACTCAGTTTTCTTAAAAAGGACATTGGACCTGGCCAACCCAACTCAAACTTCAACGTGTTAATCATGAATTTTTCAGCAGTTATCACTTCATCCTTCGTATATTGATTATCCAGCACATACAGCAAATCATTCAGTGTAGGACATGTTATCTCCTCGTATTTGGATGCTATGAATAACGCAGTAGCACCAACTAATTGAAATCTATTCAGTGTGACGACCTTTTTTGACAAAAACCTATCTATTAAATTGATCGTCAAAAATAAGGTTTCTGGCAATAATTGGAATCTAGAATGAATCTGTACTATCCAATCAACCAATGTAGCTCTATACTCCCATGTCAGGTCTGTTTGAAATCTCATGTAATTTGGATTTGGTCTATATTTTAACTCTAATTCCTTCATATAATTGAATACATCGGATGAAACTTCACTGACCATTACGGGATCGAATGTATCTTGATCTTGTGGATCAGGAACCGTATTATAGTATGTCTGAAATGCTTTATCCATTAATATTCTACTCTCATCTGTGAAGACTGGTAAAAGATGACCTGTTGATGTGTTATTGTCATTCTTTGAGGAGCTGTCCTGTGGTTCCCCCATTGTAGATACTTCACTTTTAACTCTATAATCATACTGAAATTCGTTATCATCTCTCAGTATACTTGTCTTTAATTTCGGAGATTCATTAATGGTTTTATTTGTATTAGAATATAATCTATTTGAGACCTTAGACGTCACATCGCTTAAGGCAACTCTCGGCCTGGGAACTTTGCTGGTTCGCAAGTTTTCTCCATAGTCTGCATTTTCAGTCATCTGGTGTGGTATTATGTATATGTTTCGGATGCCTGATGTACTTAATACAATTTCACATAGGGAATGGCTAACACAAAGTTGTGTAATATAACTACTATAAAATTGTCTATGTTTACAAAAAGTGAAAAATTTAAATGTTTATATATTACCTTTTTCGGACATATTAGCACGTGATCTATAAGGTGAGTTTAAACACATTAAAACGTATTTATTGTTTTAGCGTGTATTTACTATATTCTGAGAATACTTGGCAATATATAGATTGTCATACAGGTCTTTGGTACTGGTGAATCGTGTTTATCGGATGTGGCTTCTCCAGTCGGAATTCTTTTTCGGTTGTTACATTTCTCGTAGTTCCTATTAATGAATACATTCAATTGTTATTTATATAGATTTTATATCTTTCCTTGCTATTATTTGATTAGTTTTTGCTTTCATTTTCACCCTTGAAAGAGTATCGAGAAATAATATCGAGGATAAAAAGAATACTGAAAAAGTATCTGAGCTTATCTCAACTGGCCAAACTAAATAACCAATAATAAAAAATGGACACATTTAACTTAGATGAGGAACGCATAAAGATAGCTACAGCATCAAAATATCTAACAGAACTCTTAACCAAACACAGCGTTGAAAATCCAACATTTGAGGCCCCTCGTACACTAATTATCTGCGGGTCAGGCTTGGGTGGTATTGCCAATCGTCTTACTGATTCACCAGCCCCTTTATCCATCTCATATGGTTCTATCCCTGGTTTTAAGACAAGTACTGTTCATGGACATGCTGGTGCTTTACTATTTGGTAAAATGAATGGGTCACCAGTGGTGCTCATGAATGGGCGTTTGCATGGATATGAGGGGAACAAGATCCAAGACACGGTGTTCCCTATTCGTGTTATTAACCAAATGGGGTCCGTAAAAACACTTGTCGTTACTAATGCAGCAGGTGGTATCAATGCAAAGTATCAACCTACTGACCTTATGTGTATATATGATCACATTAATTTGCCTGGTTTAGCTGGTTTGCATCCGTTAAAGGGTCCAAATTTCGATGAAATTGGTCCTAGATTCTTACCTTTGAGTGACGCTTATGACTTAGGATTAAGAAGCTTGTTATTCAGAAAGCATGGAGAGCTCAATATGGATAGACCATTACATGAAGGTACCTATTTCTTTGCCTCAGGTCCAACTTTTGAATCAAGAGCTGAATCACGAATGATTAGAATGCTGGGTGGTGATGCCGTTGGTATGAGTACTGTACCAGAAGTCATTATTGCTAGACATTGTGGCTGGAAGGTTCTAGCCTTAAGTTTAATCACTAATGCATGTGTTGTAGATCCACCTGCTGGCGCCATGGATGCTGATCCTGATGCACTGGATAAAGGTATTGCATCCCACTCTGAGGTACTAGAAAATGGTAAATTTGCATCATTAGATGTCGAAAGATTAATTGAAGCTGTAGTTGGTGAGTTATAATTTTAATTAACTTGTCTACTCTCCCAATATTCTCAAAGTGCTTTTGCTTCACAGTTTAATATTATAGGTATAATAAAGAAATATTATCGTATTCCAAAATCATTAAGATGTTATATTATTATTTTTAATATTGTATATATAGTTATGTAATTGAATGACCATTGTATTGCTGCTTGAATAGCGAATATCAAAATAACTGTAAGATAACAGTTTCAAGTCCTAGATACAACCGATTACATTAAATTGTAAAAAAATGTGCATGAAAATAAAAGATATATCTATTCTTTCATTTATTGTTCAACATCACCAGCTGGTTCCCAACCACCTTCTAAGTTTTCCTTCCATAAAGTAACCTTATTATCACCGCCAGAAATGGCTAGGATGTTACCAGATAATGACCAACTAGCTCTCCATAATACATCTGGAAACTTTTCAGATTTTAATTCGGTCTTCTTCCATGGACCGTTGTTGTTTTCTTGGGACCAAATAATGCAGGTCTTATCTTGGGATACACTTGCAATATAAGAATTTAATAATACAGATGGAGACCAAGCAACATCTCTAACCCAGTCAGAATGACCTTCGAGGGTAGCTTCTAACTCGTATGTTCGTGCTTCTGTATTATATCTCCAAACCTTGACTAAATTGTCAGCACCTCCTGTAACAAATCTACGTAACTCCTTTGGAGTGTCATTACCTTGTTTACTATCATTGTCCTCAGGACCTTCGGATATAAAAGTAGCTGGGGCCCAACACGCAGAGTTGACACCGATAGCATGAGCATCAATGACGATAGGAGTTGAAGTACCATTTTCCTTAAATTCAACAATAGAAACCTTACCATCGGAAGAGGCAGCTAGTAGCATAATTCCATATTCATGTGGTGCCCATTGAATTGAGTTGACAGATGCAGAGTGAACGGCATGGGTAGCAATTTGAGACCATCTACCATTTTCTTGTTTCCAGATAATAACTTTACCATCGTAGGAACATGAGGCTAAGATAGTACCAAACTTTGGGTGTGCCCAATCAACCCTCCAAACAGGACCCTCGTGGCCAATTAAGGTGTCCTCTAACTTATGGTTTTCACCATCAATCTCAAATATTTTAACAGTCTTGTCAGATGAGCATGTTGCTAAGTGTTTACCGTAGTAATCTAGCACAGCATCATGAATCAAATCATTGTGCGCGTTATTTATGGCGACCATTGTGTGTATTTCTCAATATGTCTTTGATATAACCTTTGTCTCCCTAAACGTTCAGAGTTTGTTGATCCAACACCAAATTTTCAAATGTTTCCTCGCTGTTAACTACATTCTATTTTCATCTCGAACAATTTTTTTCAACGATATGTATAACGACCGGGTAGTTATACGTAAGCAATTAAACAAACAGTATAAAGTACTGGTATACAGTTTGAGAAGTAATTCGCAGTACTGATGAAGGTATGCGTAGTGGATTGGCTGTGTATAAGACTATCTATGTATATTTAAAGGGTGGGTATGTACCTCTATATCTGTAAATTTTTAAATGGCAAATATCTGCACGTTGAAGTTGCGATCCTCCTGCTGCTCTCTATTTAGTCCCACCTCATCGTTTCGAGGAGCCAAGTCAATGCCGTTGAGCTGGACATTCCAACCTCTTCTTATGGCCATGACTCTCAATAAAAATGTACCACCTAACAGGACTAGGATGATTGCTAAGGTTAAAACGTCCTGATAGTATTCCCCCAAGGATCCGAATAATCCCTTGGAATTGCTGTTGGTGTTGAATCTATCGTAAGTTTGGCCACTGGTGGAGTTTTTCATACTTTCATCTTCTTGAAACTTGAAGTTTTCAGAGAAGAAATATAATGTAGGATACAAGACTCTATCCCTGATCCCCAGTAAGATCGGAATAATTGTATAGGCTTCCAATTGTTTCTCAAGTTTTGTTAAAGATTCGTCGCCAAACGTTTTGGCAATCCATACCTTTGCCATGACTTTAACAACACTCAGCTTCACACCCAGATACAAATCACTATTGTGTATTAGTGCCTCATCATAATACCTTTTGGCCAAATGGAAATCTTTTGGAACACCAAGACCATGTTCATGCATGTACCCTAAATTCCAAATAGCTGGTGCAGAGGATTCTAACGCTGCACTTTGGTAAATGGAAAGTGAGTTCTCGTATTGACCCATATTATAATAAATATCACCTGCAACTAAACCAGCATCAACATTACCTTGTTTAAACGCTCTGGAATAATAGCTAATTGCCATAATCTTTCTAGCCTCCGTAGTCCGTGGTGGCTCTTCTAATTTATATGGAATTTGATATAATAGATATGCAGCAGATGTTTCTGCTGTTTCATAACCTTGTTCAGCAGCCATAGCATAATTCCATAAAGCAATCTCACTATTACCCTTTCTTAGTTCACTGAAGGCGGTTCTTAAATGAGGTGCAAGGAATCTTTCATTTCTTAGAATAAATCTCTTAAGTATAAATGCAAGGTCCTTTGGATGAAATAACTCGTCTGCACCTAATTCATATATCTTACTCAGTTCGTAAGTTGCTGGAAAATACCCCTTCCCATGAGCAAGCTTCATTAAGTACATTGGATCACCCAATTCCAGCTCGGGGTAGATTTTGGTCAAATTCGAAAGTTGGTATTCAACAATACCTGTGTTACGCTTTTTACCTTGGCCGGCTTTGTAATGAATTATTGCTTTAGTATCATTATGTAGATAATATTGATAGATTAAACCTAAGTCAATATTTGCGGTACTCTTTACAGTGGAACCAGCTTCGATTACTTGAATTGATCTTTTCAAATACATTACGGCTTTTTCTATATCTGGCTCTGGCAGACTTTCGCCGGTAAAATAGATATGACCTAATAAATCTAAGCATTTGCCGTAAAAGAACTTCTGTAGTGTATCCATGTATTTTACGTCTCTATCAAACTCTTTCACAGTAGCCTCTAACAATAGTCTGCTGCTTTCAGGATTCCTAGCCATTGTGTATGTACCTCTAAACTCATCAAATGCAGTATAGAAAATATCAACTAATTGGTCATTACTTTCATCATCTTCAATACTTGCAAATGTGTTAGAATTATCAGTATCCCAACCACCGAATCTTAGAACAATTTCACCATTGTTATTGTTTTTAGTCAAAACACTTGATGTTACATCGGGCCTAGCGGCCTTCATTCTGTTTGCGCTTGAAGAAACTGAATTTAACGAGAATCCCAATAAACCATTATCAAAATCAGGTAATCTTACATCGAAACTTTCGTAATATGGTAATTTTATATTCCATTCTTCATCAGTGAACATTTTTCTTAGTTGTTCTGATATTTCTCTATAAAGCAAAATTGCCTTATTCTCATCTCTTGGGACATTGATACCAAAAAGATATTTCTCAGCCAATGTTTGTTTTGCCTTTAAATTTCCTAACCTTGCTGACCGTTGGTAGTAAAGTAGTGCTTGAGCAGGATCGAAGGGAATGGCCCCGAATAAGCCAGTCGCGTACATAACACCCTGTTGGAATAAAGTCTCAGAGTCAGTATGTTTTGTAAGGTTATTGTACTTATCTAAATATTGGAATGCTAAAGTTTTATTTTGTGGGAAAGCATAATCCCCTTGTAAGTGTATTTGTGAAAGGGTGTAAGTGGCATTAATGTTATCGTAATTATCACTGGAGTCCAATAGTAAATTGTAAACTTCCTTTTGTGTTTCAGTTATTGTTGTATTCCAAAAATGTTCAGACATAGATTCTTCAATATCTTCACAGTAATCGATTGGAATGTAGAATGATGAATCATTTGGTTCGTATTCAGTTGATGATGTACTATCTACATTCCTTAGTAAAGTTACGAGTATTGATGTAGCTTTATCCCATGGATCCTGTGCCAACACATGGGATAATAGCAAAAAATTCGACATCAATACATTCGAGAGTCTCATTGTTTATAATGTGTTGTGCAGAATCTCGAAAATTGAATATAATGGTGTTAAAATTAGGGACTGTGTTAAATTTCGTTAAATGTTCAAAGTTTGGACAAAGCTATTGAAATATATCGAAAATGAATAAATGTACGTGATAGAATGTATCAATTGGTGGACGAACTAGTGAACACGAGTAGTACGTCTATATATATCTTTTCTGTCTTATTTATTTTATTGAATGCTCTATGTAAAGTTCAAAAGTTACACAACAATTCTTTACGACTTTCCGAATCCGAAAAAGGTAAGATGAAAATTAATATATAGAAACATTATATGGTGTATAAGATAACAGTATCTTATATTGTAAGTATTACAATTATTATTTAGTCTATTTTTACTATTTCATAAGTATATATATTTCTTTATCATTTATAAAGTTAAATACTATAGATCGATCAAACTAACACCTTGATCCGGTGCAGCTTGTTGATATTGTTGCGGCTGCTGTAGTGGCTGTTGATATGGTTGTTGAGATGGTTGTTGAGATACCTGCTGTTGATATTGTTGTTGGTGTGGTTGCTGGTATTGTTGCGCGGGTTGTTGTTGATATTGCTGTTGAGGAACCTGCTGAGGTTGATATTGTTGTGGAGGTTGATCATGTGTTTGAACAGGTTGATTAGCAGTATACTGAGCAGGTTGAAATTGTGGTTGCTGTACTTGTTGATTTGAAGTATATTGGTTCTGTTCGTACTGTTGTTGTGGTTGTTGTGGTTGCTCTTGTTGGAATTGCAGTTGTTGTTGGTTATACTGTGTTGGAGATTGTACTTGTTCTGGAGCCCGCATAGGCGACATCTGTGATTCATCATTTTGAGCGGGTTGGTTACCAAAACCATATCCGGTTTGTAATGGAACAATTCCTGTGCTTGGTAAACCAGTGTACTGACTTGTTAAAAATGGATTTTTCTTCGGTTCGTTTTCAACTTGCTTGTAACCAGTACCTTGTGAGTTAATGAATGTACCAGTTTTAGTATGTTGAGCTGGAATACGTTGTTCGCCGGTATTACCAAAGGTATCAATACCAGTGCCATTAGCTAATAATGTATTTAATTCGCTATACTTTGCAGTAACTTCTTCACTACCCGTTCTCATTTGCTTCAACGGTTGTTGAACTGGAGCTACCTGTTGTGGAGCAACTTGCTGAGGAACTGCTAGTTGAGCAACTGCTTGCTGAGAAGCAAATTGTGTATTAGGTAATGGTTGTTGTGCCTGAGCTGAGGTATCTCCAGAAATATTGTTTGGTTCCTGGTTCATTACTGGGGCAAAACTTTGTTGAACAGGCGTGTGGTTAATAGCAAATGGATTATTGGAACCAGTAGGCATTGGCTGTTGATAAAAGGTGTTTTGCTGCTCTAATAAAACAGCTTGTTGTTGTTGTTGGGCTAAGAATTGCTGCTGTTGTTGCTGTTGAGATAATAACTGCTGTTGTTGTATTTGCTCTTGTTGTTGTGCCAGATATTGTTCCTGTGCAAGCCTTTGCTGTTCTTGTTGTTGTTCCCAAGCCTGTTGTTGTTGTTGGTACTCCGTGTATTCTTCAGCAGAAATTGGATTACCAAAAATATCAAAGAAACCAGTTTGTCCTGGTTGTTGAAATTGGTATTGTTGCTGTTGCTGTTGCTGCTGTTGTTGTAACTTTTGTAAATCTTGTAAATGTTTCAATTCCTCTTCCTCTTTGCTTAATTGTAATGCAGCTTGGAATTCTGGATCTTGGTCATCATAGGAGGCCAATTGTTTTCTACGTTCTTCATCTTCCTCGACAGTTCTCTTACTTTCTTCAATAGCCCTTTTTAAATCATCATCTATCTCCGATGTATAGTCATCACCACCTCTAGAATTATATGGGCTACCGGAATCACGTCTATTTCTATTATTATTACGATCATAATTGTTATAATTCTCTCTATTCTGTCTTCTATTTGGTCTTCTATTTGGATTTCTATTTCTTCTATTATTAAATCTTCTCTCTTCCATTAATCTTTCATTATCGTCTAATAAATCACTCAATTCCCTAGCCTTGACTCTAATAATTTGACCTTGGTCTATCCCACTTTCATCCTCGTATCTAAACTCTCTCAACGTTTTGATCACATATATATTCTCCTTTGCCCACAAGACACAGTTCTCACTACCAAACCTGACTAAATAATCCAAAACAGTTAACGACTTGACAATGTGTTTCCAATACTTGCCCTTATCATTCAGTCTCTTGTCCAACATTTCCATAATTTCAAAGAAGTCAACGGAGTCATATGATCTAGAGGCGATGTCCTCCAAAGCATTAATGTTAGTTGATCTCAAATCATTGGAAGTTGCATCACGAACAAGGACCTGGGCTGAGGAATAACCCTTCATAACATTTTTGGCAGAACGAACAAATTGCTTCGACATTCTTATCTTTTGTTTTCAATTTAGGATTTTGTAACCTAGTATCTATCTATACGTTCTCGATTGTTCCCCTTTTTATGATATTTCTAAGTATTGTCAAAAATTCCCCCTTCCCTCAAATCATAAAAAAAAATATCAATTCTGTCGTACGACATGATTTGCAGTAGTGTGTATGACACAAACACAGGGTATTGCAATAAATGATAAACATCTAGTGGATACTTTAGTATTGTTGTTAAATAAATAATTTAAGATATGGAAAATGGCTTTGGGTAATTAACTGTTGAACGGTATTTGAAATTCGCTTTGCTTTTCTCACACACTAAACTCTGGGTTGGAGTCACTGTAAGAGAAACAAATATCTGACCGTATGATATCCTCTCTGTCATACAGTATATTTGTATATTATGTAAAAATAAAGAAGGATCAATAACAAGAAGCATTATAGTCTGACGTGAGAACTCTGTTCTTTTATCTTGAATGTTGATCAACAAGCCAGTCGGAAACGAATATATAAGATTCTGAGTAGGTAAAAGAGGGTACAGAATGTGTCAATAAGAAAACGAACCATAAAAGTTGTTATTATTAAATGCAAGTAAATAAAAATGTGGTCATCAAGCCATATTCAAATTATGGACCGTAATTTTCTTGGCGATGATAGAATATGCTGAATTATATAAGAGGGAGAATTTTATACATTTAACGGAATTAGATTGTACTTCCTCATCTATATATATATCTTTTCATATAAAAAACCAAAGAGTAATAAAAAAAAACTATTGGTAACAATTTTGGCTTAATCCATACGTGATTTTTTACAATATGAAAGTGAACGGTATAAACTCAAGTTTCTGTTAAAGCTTTAGTTTTAGAGGTACCCATATTTATCTTTATTCAATAATGAAAATTCAACCTATATACTCTGTTACCCATATTGGAAAATAATGAAAAAAAGATTATCTTTTTCATTTCACGTAATCATGAAATTTCTCACAACGATTTTATGTAAACCCTTTTGTTCAAGACATATCAAAATCTATTGTAAGATGTTCTGGTAGTATACGGATGTTGTCGGATGTTGTCGGATGTGTGCAAGGTGGAAGCGCGTGTATTAATATAGTTATATGTTGGAGCAAGTGTTCTGACATCAATTGGTCAAAGTATTACTTGAGGATTAAATCAGTTATGTGTTACGCACACATAATTATAAATTTTTGGTTAAAAAGATAAAAACCAAAAAAATACTAGAATGGTAAAAAAATACTAGAATGGAAAAACAATAACACTATGAAGTAACCTCAAAACGTATGATAAAAGGTTTTAAACAGATATTTTTGTAGAAATGACAATTGAAAAATTATGTTATAGAAAAAGTTAAAGATATGTTAATTGAACTTAATTGATAATGGTATATAAGGTGGTTGAGTTGTTACAACTTGTTTATAATTAATTTCTAACTTCTATCACATTTATATATTAACTATTTCTAAGAAATGGTCTTGTTTTTAAGCATAATTAACAATATAGCTAGACGAATTATCAGTCATTTCAATTTAGTAATAATATTGTCGGAAATTATCAGGAAAATTTTCTAGCAAATTAACGAAACTACAAGGTGATACTCAAATCATGATCTAAAATTATTATGGTTATTATTAGAATGATCTAAAAATATGTTATAGTCAACAGATAGAAGAAGGATTTATTGAACTATATAAGGGAGGAGAATATACATCTAACCTAATTAGATTGTACTTTCTCATTTATACATTTTCATATATATTTTATAATAAACTAGAGACTAATATAAGAAAATCAATTAGCAACAACTCGAACTTAACAACAATGAACACTTTTCATATCAATGAGAATAGTACAAACCCAGGTTTCTGTAAGAGACAATAACACCAAACGGTGTCATACAAGTTTATCAAATTATAAGTAATAATTGTCAGAAATTAAATGGCCAAACCTTCAAAAGTACAAAAATTGACCATCATAATTGCTATAGGAAAATAATCAATGAATA